>OX359246.1:41545719-41812415 GCA_947179485.1 Allacma fusca
GGGAGTGACCACTAGTGACCAGTTGCAGAATTGTAATGGTTAGTGCATATTAGAAGTATCTAATATTTTCAATTTTAGCGGTTTAAAAACGAATTTGAACTTGATAAACTGAAAAGCAAAAACCCTTGGAAACGTCCCGTACATAACCATATTCACTTGTCACTAGTTTTGCTAATTTTATTACTATTGCTCATTGTTTTTTTGGGAAACGTTAAAGTAAGTTTATTCGTCCAAGCTTTGTCTGCTTCCGTCTGAAAGTAATAGCAGTCATTTTTACACCAAAATATTTCCACACGGATCAAATTGATCAATCGATTTTTCGAATCTTTTCATTTATCCTGTTGACAAGGCTATAACCTTGTGTAGCTTCTAAATGTGAAACGGCCAAGATACAGTAACTTGTTTTAGTACTTTGCACTTATATATACATATTTGGATTTAATGAACAGTGAGTAGTTATTGCAGTTAAATAGGGGGAGAAATACTACACAAATTGGCCAGAATATAATTTGTTAATACTGAAATTACTTGAAATTAGTGTTGCTCAAGAGTACGTGTACTTTTCGCGTATTTTTATTGGTCAGTGATTTTGTAAAAAATAAAGGTAAGTTTATTCTTTATGGTTTTGTATACTCGTTCGTAAATCGGTAGTACTCATTTTAACACTAATAATGTATTTATATAGTTTTTTTTTCGTGTTCGAACAATTTTGCTGCTATAAGTAAGCATAAAGATGCTTTAAGCACTTGTAAATCCATCCTGTATTTATTTTAGGAAGCAGTAGTTCACTTACATGTGTTCATGTCATTTTAATATTTAGTTACTCGTGTCCCTATAAACCTATGCAAATACATACTTAGACAATGTTACAAGAATCTGCTGATAGCACATGGGATGGGAAAACTATATGTTCAAAGTCAATTTTGCTAGGTCAAAACACTAATTCTAATTACAAATACTTTAATACTGTGAAGATCATTATCTATAACCTAACAGCTCAGGGACCAAAATCAAAAATTCACCCTCTAAGGCTCTTTGACGACTCATATTTTGGTAATAAAGGTTTGTATGTTCTATAATCTACGAAAACGTTGTAGTACTAGATCCTACAATTTTTCACCTTACTGACGCTTCAGTCTAAGAGTGTATGTAATAACTAATACAATGAGGCATTACCCATCGAATAATTACTTAACAAGTAATTTTTGGTGGTGTTCATAAGCGTAAAGAAGCTTTAAGTACTTTCAAATCTTTCCTGTACTTATTTTATACAAATATTCGAAAACATCTAAAAAATATACCAAAAGTTCTAACAAATATTCAAAAAATTCCAAAAAGTGTTTCAAAATTATAAAAAATATTTAAAAATCCTTTTGAAATCTCGCAAATATTTTTAAAAATTCCATAAAATATGTTTAAAAGTCTAAAAAATATTTACAATTAATCCTTTTGAAACCTCACAAATATTTTTAAAAAAATGTAAAAAATGTTTTGAAAACCTTTTTAAAATTTGGGAGTACTTAAAAAATTCTGCTTCACACACATGTACTTTTGTTGAGCTATCACAAAAGTAGTGACATTTGGAATTTCAAATAGTGGCTAAATTTTAATGATTTAAACTGTATCAAAAAGTGTATGAAGTAAACTCAAAAAATTAGAGCTATCAGTAACACAATTTCGAAATTGACATCCGTACTTGAAACGAGAATTTTGTGTGTTAAACGATTGCAGTACAAATATAATTAATTACGTATTGCTCAAAAGAATTAAGCTCGCTCGATATTCACCTGACTGGTCGTATATGCCGCAAGTACTAAATCGCGAAGCGATGATTTTTATTTTGCATAGCAGAACATACTTGATAATTGTGAATTCGTGAATGAAATGTAGTGTTGTGCACATATATACTTACGTTAAGTGTAAGTCGTTCGGGTTCGCCAATTAAAAATTCCAAGCCATTTGGGGCTGGTACATTGTGCAGGCATTTAGTTCATTTATGGCATGTTGGGCATTTCAGGCATCAGGTATTTACGAAATTTTAGGAATTTATGAAATTTTGGGACAATTTCCTTTATTTGAATTTTAGACCTTTCGATCAGTCCTGATAATTTTGATTTTAATAGCCTAAGAATTTCTGTTTGGCTGTCAAAACTTTTATAAAACTGCATTTGAGTCTAATTTCACATACCTTGGTTGAAAATCGATGTCTCAGGATTTATAAACGTGAGACAAAGGTTATGATTTTTTTAAATAGCTCTAATACAATATAAATATTCAATCTCACCTCACATACTTACAATTAGAATACTGTATGAGACCCCATTTATGACTTCGGAAATTGATACTCAACTCAAAGTAACCCCTATAATATTTTGTAAGCAGTATTCAAAAATATTGTTTAACATGCCATACATTTTTAAAAGTGGGAAAAACTGCACACTTTCGGAATTTTCCGTACATTTTCAACTGGGCTGGCAAATATCGAAGAACATTGCGTTTAAAAATCGCTTTGCTGCGTTAATGCTGTTAACAAGAGACCCCTTTCTGTAACTTTCTTCTAGAACGCGATAAGGTTGAATTCACGTTGAAATTCCATTAATGCAAATTTTTGACATTGTAAATAACACCGAAATATTTTACTGTCGAATTTTGCTCCTTTTAAATTTACTCTAAAGCGAGTCGTGCTCTGCATTAATTTCCAGATTACTTAAACGCTTTCTTTGATACAGAGATTATCCAAATTACTTGCATGACTGCGCTCCGTGATTGAATAAAAAATAGACTCGGAGCTCGAACAGAACTTAAACAATAAAACATCAATACTCACTAATTGGAGTTAAATGACCACATTTACATATATACCTATGAGTCCCATATATTGCGCTTATTGGCTATACATTGTTATAGGAATCAATTCCAGTTAATCAACGGCAATATCGGTGTAAAAGGGATATTTTCAAATAATGATTCTTCTGTTTTTTGCAGGATCGTCCAAATCTGTTACTAACTTTACATACTTGTAGTCAAGAACAACATACTGTTATTTCTATTCTCCATGCAACACATCAAACAACGACCAAGCGCTTTTGGAGTTGTGCAGCTGCATTAAAAATCCTCAATTAATAGTTTCTGATGAAGAAATGTTATCCAAGTACGAAATCCGCTGGACTTTGAAGTTTTTAAGGTTATATTCCAATCTTGGAATAATTCCCATTGCAGTACTGGTGAAGGAAGGGAAATTTTCTCTGAGGGATTCCAGTGATAAAAATTACGTTTGGAGGGTTTGTCATAATTTGATACGTATACAAACCATATTTGTCATCCTTCGTCTTGTTCAGTCTATGTTTGGAGCACAGAAACCAAATTTATTTCATTTTGCGATACACATAGTCGTGGTAATAATGTTTGGAGTTATTTGGTATTGGTCAACAGTGATATTCATTTATCATAAGAATACCACCGTGGCTCTTTTGAATACGCTCTATGTCAGCAGTGACAGCGTCAAAAATACTACGTTAAATTCAAGTAGTGTATCCAACATTGTCCGTATGTCTTTGGTGGTTTTTCATGGGAACAATTGTTTGCAGCAAATAATGTATGAACGTGGAGGCAAATTTTCAACTTCCTTTAATTGGTCAAGCTACTCGTTGCAGGAACTGATGATAATTTGTCTACCCGGAATGATTTTCACTAGTGCGGCGGTTTGCCCACTTTTATTTCTGCTAGATCAATCACTTCCATTCTTTTGGCAAACTCAATACTTCCCTTACATCTACAGTCCCGTTCTGCTGTTTTCATATTTTTGGCATTAGAATCCTCAATATTTTTTATTTGCACGCCTGTGGTAACTATTGTAGTATTTTTCCAATTATCTTTCTTCCAAAAAATATTTTATACAGTCAAACGGCAAATTATACTACTGAGGTATTCATTTTCGAATTTCAGTAATAACAATAATAATTATTATTATAAACTTCATACATTTATGTATTTAAAACTAGTTTTCACATCTTTGCTGAGTGCATCTGATCTTTTGAATATCGACATTTTCAGGAGGCACTCCGGGGATGAATATATAGGAAAAGCTTGCAAGGCCTGCCGTCAACTACAAATTCTAATTCAGCTTTTTAATGAAATCTTCGGATTTGTGACTTTCACGGTGAAAATCATGTGTTTGGCAACTGCAGTCCTGTTTTACTTCGTGGCTATTAAACTATTCCATACTGACTTTCTGTTTTCCTCCGTTAGTTTCGTCATGGCGAGCGAACTGTCTCTAACGTATTTTGTACTTTATGATAAAGCCTTTGCCATACCCTCGCTCCTCCGGACCCTGAAAAGGGAAATAACGCTGTGTTTGCTTCGGAAAAGAAATCTCTACTGTACGAAACATATTCTAAAACTGCTGAAGTCAGTCCCACACATTGGTATCAAAGTCGGTCATTTTCATACATTTGAGCGAATGTCTACGCCGAATTTTGTAAACTTCGTCAAGCGGAATTTGCAGGGAATACTATTGACTTGTAACTCATCAGTGTTGCATTTTTTCCAATAAACGTGATTTCTTAGGCCACATTTCAGACCCAAATCTTTCTCTATTGTTCCAGATGTATTTACCATATTCTTTAATTTATCCTGAAATAAAATCAAGTTACAATTTATCAAAATTTACAGAATGTGCCAATGTTTTTTGTAAGGCTGAATAAAAACTTATGTATATTACTGTTTATGTGCGATTGCCTAAACACATAATTATTCAATCTACCGTAAATTATCATAATATTATTAGGCGCTATAGTCTTTACAGTTGACCCAATATTCTATTGCAATGAGCTTGATTTCCTTTAAAAGAATAAAGTTGCTTTCAATTCCTAATACACAGCGCGGTTTAGAAAGCAGTTTACGTAATTATGTATGTATGTGTGTGCATAGCTCCGTAATATGAGCATTTACCCTGCTGTCATTTTCGATGAAGTCAACGATAAAAACTGTGCGGTAAAAAATCTACACATTCGTTTGTATTAATGCTCGTCTGATAATGCTCATTTGGCTCACATCTATCTATGCACTATCTTGACACAACATGGGCTCTCATATAAATCAAAATATTCTCCGTATTTACACAGACCATGAAAATATACAAGCGTGATGCTGATTTTTCTTAATACATTTATATTTACACTGTAAATTACCGTGCGACGTTGATTGATCAAATAAAAATGGTTACTTAAGGGATGGGTCATTTTGCCCAATTAACAAATTTTAGAATTGTGATTATTTCCATCGATTATTATTAAGTAATTAGGCCACTCTGCAACAGCGAATGCTAAAAAATCTACTTGAGTCAAGATTATTATTTAAATATATTATCAAATAAGAAAAGGTAAGCATTGCTCGATTTTCTTTTATGGAATCAGAGATTTTCAGGAACTCCCAAGTTATATGTACTCCATACAAAAGTTAATTTAGGATTGTTTTCATCAGAATCAGGAGGATTATATTAGTTACTTACATATATCACAAGTAATAATACGTTTTAGGAGCATCGCTAGAGCTTCTTACAGATACATATGTCTTATCTATATGACTATACGTCTGTTTCTGGACGAGAAACCAAACTCTTTTGGAGTATTAACAAAGCGCTAGCGCTGCCCCTAATTGCGCCCCTTTAGAGGTGCCTACAGAGAGTCCCTTTAAAGGTCGTTCTGAAGCGTCTATTTTTATTTACTGTGTTGAATAACATTGGATGCAATTACGCCTATGGACATACCTACTTAAATATAAGATCATGGAGAATATTTATTTTATTCTTTCTAACAACAGTATGTTCGTTACTATAATTAAAATGAAGCACAAAATCAGGAGAAACCTATATTTCCTGTTGTGCACGGAAATTATAATGGCAACAATTATGTTGGGCTTTTAAATCAATCAAGACAGTTCAGACTGAAGGTCATTCCAATATGAATCAAGCTGTACAGCTGCTAATATCGTTCAAATTTAGCGTTAACTCCCAGGGAGTGACCACTAGTGACCAGTTGCAGAATTGTAATGGTTAGTGCATATTAGAAGTATCTAATATTTTCAATTTTAGCGGTTTAAAAACGAATTTGAACTTGATAAACTGAAAAGCAAAAACCCTTGGAAACGTCCCGTACATAACCATATTCACTTGTCACTAGTTTTGCTAATTTTATTACTATTGCTCATTGTTTTTTTGGGAAACGTTAAAGTAAGTTTATTCGTCCAAGCTTTGTCTGCTTCCGTCTGAAAGTAATAGCAGTCATTTTTACACCAAAATATTTCCACACGGATCAAATTGATCAATCGATTTTTCGAATCTTTTCATTTATCCTGTTGACAAGGCTATAACCTTGTGTAGCTTCTAAATGTGAAACGGCCAAGATACAGTAACTTGTTTTAGTACTTTGCACTTATATATACATATTTGGATTTAATGAACAGTGAGTAGTTATTGCAGTTAAATAGGGGGAGAAATACTACACAAATTGGCCAGAATATAATTTGTTAATACTGAAATTACTTGAAATTAGTGTTGCTCAAGAGTACGTGTACTTTTCGCGTATTTTTATTGGTCAGTGATTTTGTAAAAAATAAAGGTAAGTTTATTCTTTATGGTTTTGTATACTCGTTCGTAAATCGGTAGTACTCATTTTAACACTAATAATGTATTTATATAGTTTTTTTTTCGTGTTCGAACAATTTTGCTGCTATAAGTAAGCATAAAGATGCTTTAAGCACTTGTAAATCCATCCTGTATTTATTTTAGGAAGCAGTAGTTCACTTACATGTGTTCATGTCATTTTAATATTTAGTTACTCGTGTCCCTATAAACCTATGCAAATACATACTTAGACAATGTTACAAGAATCTGCTGATAGCACATGGGATGGGAAAACTATATGTTCAAAGTCAATTTTGCTAGGTCAAAACACTAATTCTAATTACAAATACTTTAATACTGTGAAGATCATTATCTATAACCTAACAGCTCAGGGACCAAAATCAAAAATTCACCCTCTAAGGCTCTTTGACGACTCATATTTTGGTAATAAAGGTTTGTATGTTCTATAATCTACGAAAACGTTGTAGTACTAGATCCTACAATTTTTCACCTTACTGACGCTTCAGTCTAAGAGTGTATGTAATAACTAATACAATGAGGCATTACCCATCGAATAATTACTTAACAAGTAATTTTTGGTGGTGTTCATAAGCGTAAAGAAGCTTTAAGTACTTTCAAATCTTTCCTGTACTTATTTTATACAAATATTCGAAAACATCTAAAAAATATACCAAAAGTTCTAACAAATATTCAAAAAATTCCAAAAAGTGTTTCAAAATTATAAAAAATATTTAAAAATCCTTTTGAAATCTCGCAAATATTTTTAAAAATTCCATAAAATATGTTTAAAAGTCTAAAAAATATTTACAATTAATCCTTTTGAAACCTCACAAATATTTTTAAAAAAATGTAAAAAATGTTTTGAAAACCTTTTTAAAATTTGGGAGTACTTAAAAAATTCTGCTTCACACACATGTACTTTTGTTGAGCTATCACAAAAGTAGTGACATTTGGAATTTCAAATAGTGGCTAAATTTTAATGATTTAAACTGTATCAAAAAGTGTATGAAGTAAACTCAAAAAATTAGAGCTATCAGTAACACAATTTCGAAATTGACATCCGTACTTGAAACGAGAATTTTGTGTGTTAAACGATTGCAGTACAAATATAATTAATTACGTATTGCTCAAAAGAATTAAGCTCGCTCGATATTCACCTGACTGGTCGTATATGCCGCAAGTACTAAATCGCGAAGCGATGATTTTTATTTTGCATAGCAGAACATACTTGATAATTGTGAATTCGTGAATGAAATGTAGTGTTGTGCACATATATACTTACGTTAAGTGTAAGTCGTTCGGGTTCGCCAATTAAAAATTCCAAGCCATTTGGGGCTGGTACATTGTGCAGGCATTTAGTTCATTTATGGCATGTTGGGCATTTCAGGCATCAGGTATTTACGAAATTTTAGGAATTTATGAAATTTTGGGACAATTTCCTTTATTTGAATTTTAGACCTTTCGATCAGTCCTGATAATTTTGATTTTAATAGCCTAAGAATTTCTGTTTGGCTGTCAAAACTTTTATAAAACTGCATTTGAGTCTAATTTCACATACCTTGGTTGAAAATCGATGTCTCAGGATTTATAAACGTGAGACAAAGGTTATGATTTTTTTAAATAGCTCTAATACAATATAAATATTCAATCTCACCTCACATACTTACAATTAGAATACTGTATGAGACCCCATTTATGACTTCGGAAATTGATACTCAACTCAAAGTAACCCCTATAATATTTTGTAAGCAGTATTCAAAAATATTGTTTAACATGCCATACATTTTTAAAAGTGGGAAAAACTGCACACTTTCGGAATTTTCCGTACATTTTCAACTGGGCTGGCAAATATCGAAGAACATTGCGTTTAAAAATCGCTTTGCTGCGTTAATGCTGTTAACAAGAGACCCCTTTCTGTAACTTTCTTCTAGAACGCGATAAGGTTGAATTCACGTTGAAATTCCATTAATGCAAATTTTTGACATTGTAAATAACACCGAAATATTTTACTGTCGAATTTTGCTCCTTTTAAATTTACTCTAAAGCGAGTCGTGCTCTGCATTAATTTCCAGATTACTTAAACGCTTTCTTTGATACAGAGATTATCCAAATTACTTGCATGACTGCGCTCCGTGATTGAATAAAAAATAGACTCGGAGCTCGAACAGAACTTAAACAATAAAACATCAATACTCACTAATTGGAGTTAAATGACCACATTTACATATATACCTATGAGTCCCATATATTGCGCTTATTGGCTATACATTGTTATAGGAATCAATTCCAGTTAATCAACGGCAATATCGGTGTAAAAGGGATATTTTCAAATAATGATTCTTCTGTTTTTTGCAGGATCGTCCAAATCTGTTACTAACTTTACATACTTGTAGTCAAGAACAACATACTGTTATTTCTATTCTCCATGCAACACATCAAACAACGACCAAGCGCTTTTGGAGTTGTGCAGCTGCATTAAAAATCCTCAATTAATAGTTTCTGATGAAGAAATGTTATCCAAGTACGAAATCCGCTGGACTTTGAAGTTTTTAAGGTTATATTCCAATCTTGGAATAATTCCCATTGCAGTACTGGTGAAGGAAGGGAAATTTTCTCTGAGGGATTCCAGTGATAAAAATTACGTTTGGAGGGTTTGTCATAATTTGATACGTATACAAACCATATTTGTCATCCTTCGTCTTGTTCAGTCTATGTTTGGAGCACAGAAACCAAATTTATTTCATTTTGCGATACACATAGTCGTGGTAATAATGTTTGGAGTTATTTGGTATTGGTCAACAGTGATATTCATTTATCATAAGAATACCACCGTGGCTCTTTTGAATACGCTCTATGTCAGCAGTGACAGCGTCAAAAATACTACGTTAAATTCAAGTAGTGTATCCAACATTGTCCGTATGTCTTTGGTGGTTTTTCATGGGAACAATTGTTTGCAGCAAATAATGTATGAACGTGGAGGCAAATTTTCAACTTCCTTTAATTGGTCAAGCTACTCGTTGCAGGAACTGATGATAATTTGTCTACCCGGAATGATTTTCACTAGTGCGGCGGTTTGCCCACTTTTATTTCTGCTAGATCAATCACTTCCATTCTTTTGGCAAACTCAATACTTCCCTTACATCTACAGTCCCGTTCTGCTGTTTTCATATTTTTGGCATTAGAATCCTCAATATTTTTTATTTGCACGCCTGTGGTAACTATTGTAGTATTTTTCCAATTATCTTTCTTCCAAAAAATATTTTATACAGTCAAACGGCAAATTATACTACTGAGGTATTCATTTTCGAATTTCAGTAATAACAATAATAATTATTATTATAAACTTCATACATTTATGTATTTAAAACTAGTTTTCACATCTTTGCTGAGTGCATCTGATCTTTTGAATATCGACATTTTCAGGAGGCACTCCGGGGATGAATATATAGGAAAAGCTTGCAAGGCCTGCCGTCAACTACAAATTCTAATTCAGCTTTTTAATGAAATCTTCGGATTTGTGACTTTCACGGTGAAAATCATGTGTTTGGCAACTGCAGTCCTGTTTTACTTCGTGGCTATTAAACTATTCCATACTGACTTTCTGTTTTCCTCCGTTAGTTTCGTCATGGCGAGCGAACTGTCTCTAACGTATTTTGTACTTTATGATAAAGCCTTTGCCATACCCTCGCTCCTCCGGACCCTGAAAAGGGAAATAACGCTGTGTTTGCTTCGGAAAAGAAATCTCTACTGTACGAAACATATTCTAAAACTGCTGAAGTCAGTCCCACACATTGGTATCAAAGTCGGTCATTTTCATACATTTGAGCGAATGTCTACGCCGAATTTTGTAAACTTCGTCAAGCGGAATTTGCAGGGAATACTATTGACTTGTAACTCATCAGTGTTGCATTTTTTCCAATAAACGTGATTTCTTAGGCCACATTTCAGACCCAAATCTTTCTCTATTGTTCCAGATGTATTTACCATATTCTTTAATTTATCCTGAAATAAAATCAAGTTACAATTTATCAAAATTTACAGAATGTGCCAATGTTTTTTGTAAGGCTGAATAAAAACTTATGTATATTACTGTTTATGTGCGATTGCCTAAACACATAATTATTCAATCTACCGTAAATTATCATAATATTATTAGGCGCTATAGTCTTTACAGTTGACCCAATATTCTATTGCAATGAGCTTGATTTCCTTTAAAAGAATAAAGTTGCTTTCAATTCCTAATACACAGCGCGGTTTAGAAAGCAGTTTACGTAATTATGTATGTATGTGTGTGCATAGCTCCGTAATATGAGCATTTACCCTGCTGTCATTTTCGATGAAGTCAACGATAAAAACTGTGCGGTAAAAAATCTACACATTCGTTTGTATTAATGCTCGTCTGATAATGCTCATTTGGCTCACATCTATCTATGCACTATCTTGACACAACATGGGCTCTCATATAAATCAAAATATTCTCCGTATTTACACAGACCATGAAAATATACAAGCGTGATGCTGATTTTTCTTAATACATTTATATTTACACTGTAAATTACCGTGCGACGTTGATTGATCAAATAAAAATGGTTACTTAAGGGATGGGTCATTTTGCCCAATTAACAAATTTTAGAATTGTGATTATTTCCATCGATTATTATTAAGTAATTAGGCCACTCTGCAACAGCGAATGCTAAAAAATCTACTTGAGTCAAGATTATTATTTAAATATATTATCAAATAAGAAAAGGTAAGCATTGCTCGATTTTCTTTTATGGAATCAGAGATTTTCAGGAACTCCCAAGTTATATGTACTCCATACAAAAGTTAATTTAGGATTGTTTTCATCAGAATCAGGAGGATTATATTAGTTACTTACATATATCACAAGTAATAATACGTTTTAGGAGCATCGCTAGAGCTTCTTACAGATACATATGTCTTATCTATATGACTATACGTCTGTTTCTGGACGAGAAACCAAACTCTTTTGGAGTATTAACAAAGCGCTAGCGCTGCCCCTAATTGCGCCCCTTTAGAGGTGCCTACAGAGAGTCCCTTTAAAGGTCGTTCTGAAGCGTCTATTTTTATTTACTGTGTTGAATAACATTGGATGCAATTACGCCTATGGACATACCTACTTAAATATAAGATCATGGAGAATATTTATTTTATTCTTTCTAACAACAGTATGTTCGTTACTATAATTAAAATGAAGCACAAAATCAGGAGAAACCTATATTTCCTGTTGTGCACGGAAATTATAATGGCAACAATTATGTTGGGCTTTTAAATCAATCAAGACAGTTCAGACTGAAGGTCATTCCAATATGAATCAAGCTGTACAGCTGCTAATATCGTTCAAATTTAGCGTTAACTCCCAGGGAGTGACCACTAGTGACCAGTTGCAGAATTGTAATGGTTAGTGCATATTAGAAGTATCTAATATTTTCAATTTTAGCGGTTTAAAAACGAATTTGAACTTGATAAACTGAAAAGCAAAAACCCTTGGAAACGTCCCGTACATAACCATATTCACTTGTCACTAGTTTTGCTAATTTTATTACTATTGCTCATTGTTTTTTTGGGAAACGTTAAAGTAAGTTTATTCGTCCAAGCTTTGTCTGCTTCCGTCTGAAAGTAATAGCAGTCATTTTTACACCAAAATATTTCCACACGGATCAAATTGATCAATCGATTTTTCGAATCTTTTCATTTATCCTGTTGACAAGGCTATAACCTTGTGTAGCTTCTAAATGTGAAACGGCCAAGATACAGTAACTTGTTTTAGTACTTTGCACTTATATATACATATTTGGATTTAATGAACAGTGAGTAGTTATTGCAGTTAAATAGGGGGAGAAATACTACACAAATTGGCCAGAATATAATTTGTTAATACTGAAATTACTTGAAATTAGTGTTGCTCAAGAGTACGTGTACTTTTCGCGTATTTTTATTGGTCAGTGATTTTGTAAAAAATAAAGGTAAGTTTATTCTTTATGGTTTTGTATACTCGTTCGTAAATCGGTAGTACTCATTTTAACACTAATAATGTATTTATATAGTTTTTTTTTCGTGTTCGAACAATTTTGCTGCTATAAGTAAGCATAAAGATGCTTTAAGCACTTGTAAATCCATCCTGTATTTATTTTAGGAAGCAGTAGTTCACTTACATGTGTTCATGTCATTTTAATATTTAGTTACTCGTGTCCCTATAAACCTATGCAAATACATACTTAGACAATGTTACAAGAATCTGCTGATAGCACATGGGATGGGAAAACTATATGTTCAAAGTCAATTTTGCTAGGTCAAAACACTAATTCTAATTACAAATACTTTAATACTGTGAAGATCATTATCTATAACCTAACAGCTCAGGGACCAAAATCAAAAATTCACCCTCTAAGGCTCTTTGACGACTCATATTTTGGTAATAAAGGTTTGTATGTTCTATAATCTACGAAAACGTTGTAGTACTAGATCCTACAATTTTTCACCTTACTGACGCTTCAGTCTAAGAGTGTATGTAATAACTAATACAATGAGGCATTACCCATCGAATAATTACTTAACAAGTAATTTTTGGTGGTGTTCATAAGCGTAAAGAAGCTTTAAGTACTTTCAAATCTTTCCTGTACTTATTTTATACAAATATTCGAAAACATCTAAAAAATATACCAAAAGTTCTAACAAATATTCAAAAAATTCCAAAAAGTGTTTCAAAATTATAAAAAATATTTAAAAATCCTTTTGAAATCTCGCAAATATTTTTAAAAATTCCATAAAATATGTTTAAAAGTCTAAAAAATATTTACAATTAATCCTTTTGAAACCTCACAAATATTTTTAAAAAAATGTAAAAAATGTTTTGAAAACCTTTTTAAAATTTGGGAGTACTTAAAAAATTCTGCTTCACACACATGTACTTTTGTTGAGCTATCACAAAAGTAGTGACATTTGGAATTTCAAATAGTGGCTAAATTTTAATGATTTAAACTGTATCAAAAAGTGTATGAAGTAAACTCAAAAAATTAGAGCTATCAGTAACACAATTTCGAAATTGACATCCGTACTTGAAACGAGAATTTTGTGTGTTAAACGATTGCAGTACAAATATAATTAATTACGTATTGCTCAAAAGAATTAAGCTCGCTCGATATTCACCTGACTGGTCGTATATGCCGCAAGTACTAAATCGCGAAGCGATGATTTTTATTTTGCATAGCAGAACATACTTGATAATTGTGAATTCGTGAATGAAATGTAGTGTTGTGCACATATATACTTACGTTAAGTGTAAGTCGTTCGGGTTCGCCAATTAAAAATTCCAAGCCATTTGGGGCTGGTACATTGTGCAGGCATTTAGTTCATTTATGGCATGTTGGGCATTTCAGGCATCAGGTATTTACGAAATTTTAGGAATTTATGAAATTTTGGGACAATTTCCTTTATTTGAATTTTAGACCTTTCGATCAGTCCTGATAATTTTGATTTTAATAGCCTAAGAATTTCTGTTTGGCTGTCAAAACTTTTATAAAACTGCATTTGAGTCTAATTTCACATACCTTGGTTGAAAATCGATGTCTCAGGATTTATAAACGTGAGACAAAGGTTATGATTTTTTTAAATAGCTCTAATACAATATAAATATTCAATCTCACCTCACATACTTACAATTAGAATACTGTATGAGACCCCATTTATGACTTCGGAAATTGATACTCAACTCAAAGTAACCCCTATAATATTTTGTAAGCAGTATTCAAAAATATTGTTTAACATGCCATACATTTTTAAAAGTGGGAAAAACTGCACACTTTCGGAATTTTCCGTACATTTTCAACTGGGCTGGCAAATATCGAAGAACATTGCGTTTAAAAATCGCTTTGCTGCGTTAATGCTGTTAACAAGAGACCCCTTTCTGTAACTTTCTTCTAGAACGCGATAAGGTTGAATTCACGTTGAAATTCCATTAATGCAAATTTTTGACATTGTAAATAACACCGAAATATTTTACTGTCGAATTTTGCTCCTTTTAAATTTACTCTAAAGCGAGTCGTGCTCTGCATTAATTTCCAGATTACTTAAACGCTTTCTTTGATACAGAGATTATCCAAATTACTTGCATGACTGCGCTCCGTGATTGAATAAAAAATAGACTCGGAGCTCGAACAGAACTTAAACAATAAAACATCAATACTCACTAATTGGAGTTAAATGACCACATTTACATATATACCTATGAGTCCCATATATTGCGCTTATTGGCTATACATTGTTATAGGAATCAATTCCAGTTAATCAACGGCAATATCGGTGTAAAAGGGATATTTTCAAATAATGATTCTTCTGTTTTTTGCAGGATCGTCCAAATCTGTTACTAACTTTACATACTTGTAGTCAAGAACAACATACTGTTATTTCTATTCTCCATGCAACACATCAAACAACGACCAAGCGCTTTTGGAGTTGTGCAGCTGCATTAAAAATCCTCAATTAATAGTTTCTGATGAAGAAATGTTATCCAAGTACGAAATCCGCTGGACTTTGAAGTTTTTAAGGTTATATTCCAATCTTGGAATAATTCCCATTGCAGTACTGGTGAAGGAAGGGAAATTTTCTCTGAGGGATTCCAGTGATAAAAATTACGTTTGGAGGGTTTGTCATAATTTGATACGTATACAAACCATATTTGTCATCCTTCGTCTTGTTCAGTCCATGTTTGGAGCACAGAAACCAAATTTATTTCATTTTGCGATACACATAGTCGTGGTAATAATGTTTGGAGTTATTTGGTATTGGTCAACAGTGATATTCATTTATCATAAGAATACCACCGTGGCTCTTTTGAATACGCTCTATGTCAGCAGTGACAGCGTCAAAAATACTACGTTAAATTCAAGTAGTGTATCCAACATTGTCCGTATGTCTTTGGTGGTTTTTCATGGGAACAATTGTTTGCAGCAAATAATGTATGAACGTGGAGGCAAATTTTCAACTTCCTTTAATTGGTCAAGCTACTCGTTGCAGGAACTGATGATAATTTGTCTACCCGGAATGATTTTCACTAGTGCGGCGGTTTGCCCACTTTTATTTCTGCTAGATCAATCACTTCCATTCTTTTGGCAAACTCAATACTTCCCTTACATCTACAGTCCCGTTCTGCTGTTTTCATATTTTTGGCATTAGAATCCTCAATATTTTTTATTTGCACGCCTGTGGTAACTATTGTAGTATTTTTCCAATTATCTTTCTTCCAAAAAATATTTTATACAGTCAAACGGCAAATTATACTACTGAGGTATTCATTTTCGAATTTCAGTAATAACAATAATAATTATTATTATAAACTTCATACATTTATGTATTTAAAACTAGTTTTCACATCTTTGCTGAGTGCATCTGATCTTTTGAATATCGACATTTTCAGGAGGCACTCCGGGGATGAATATATAGGAAAAGCTTGCAAGGCCTGCCGTCAACTACAAATTCTAATTCAGCTTTTTAATGAAATCTTCGGATTTGTGACTTTCACGGTGAAAATCATGTGTTTGGCAACTGCAGTCCTGTTTTACTTCGTGGCTATTAAACTATTCCATACTGACTTTCTGTTTTCCTCCGTTAGTTTCGTCATGGCGAGCGAACTGTCTCTAACGTATTTTGTACTTTATGATAAAGCCTTTGCCATACCCTCGCTCCTCCGGACCCTGAAAAGGGAAATAACGCTGTGTTTGCTTCGGAAAAGAAATCTCTACTGTACGAAACATATTCTAAAACTGCTGAAGTCAGTCCCACACATTGGTATCAAAGTCGGTCATTTTCATACATTTGAGCGAATGTCTACGCCGAATTTTGTAAACTTCGTCAAGCGGAATTTGCAGGGAATACTATTGACTTGTAACTCATCAGTGTTGCATTTTTTCCAATAAACGTGATTTCTTAGGCCACATTTCAGACCCAAATCTTTCTCTATTGTTCCAGATGTATTTACCATATTCTTTAATTTATCCTGAAATAAAATCAAGTTACAATTTATCAAAATTTACAGAATGTGCCAATGTTTTTTGTAAGGCTGAATAAAAACTTATGTATATTACTGTTTATGTGCGATTGCCTAAACACATAATTATTCAATCTACCGTAAATTATCATAATATTATTAGGCGCTATAGTCTTTACAGTTGACCCAATATTCTATTGCAATGAGCTTGATTTCCTTTAAAAGAATAAAGTTGCTTTCAATTCCTAATACACAGCGCGGTTTAGAAAGCAGTTTACGTAATTATGTATGTATGTGTGTGCATAGCTCCGTAATATGAGCATTTACCCTGCTGTCATTTTCGATGAAGTCAACGATAAAAACTGTGCGGTAAAAAATCTACACATTCGTTTGTATTAATGCTCGTCTGATAATGCTCATTTGGCTCACATCTATCTATGCACTATCTTGACACAACATGGGCTCTCATATAAATCAAAATATTCTCCGTATTTACACAGACCATGAAAATATACAAGCGTGATGCTGATTTTTCTTAATACATTTATATTTACACTGTAAATTACCGTGCGACGTTGATTGATCAAATAAAAATGGTTACTTAAGGGATGGGTCATTTTGCCCAATTAACAAATTTTAGAATTGTGATTATTTCCATCGATTATTATTAAGTAATTAGGCCACTCTGCAACAGCGAATGCTAAAAAATCTACTTGAGTCAAGATTATTATTTAAATATATTATCAAATAAGAAAAGGTAAGCATTGCTCGATTTTCTTTTATGGAATCAGAGATTTTCAGGAACTCCCAAGTTATATGTACTCCATACAAAAGTTAATTTAGGATTGTTTTCATCAGAATCAGGAGGATTATATTAGTTACTTACATATATCACAAGTAATAATACGTTTTAGGAGCATCGCTAGAGCTTCTTACAGATACATATGTCTTATCTATATGACTATACGTCTGTTTCTGGACGAGAAACCAAACTCTTTTGGAGTATTAACAAAGCGCTAGCGCTGCCCCTAATTGCGCCCCTTTAGAGGTGCCTACAGAGAGTCCCTTTAAAGGTCGTTCTGAAGCGTCTATTTTTATTTACTGTGTTGAATAACATTGGATGCAATTACGCCTATGGACATACCTACTTAAATATAAGATCATGGAGAATATTTATTTTATTCTTTCTAACAACAGTATGTTCGTTACTATAATTAAAATGAAGCACAAAATCAGGAGAAACCTATATTTCCTGTTGTGCACGGAAATTATAATGGCAACAATTATGTTGGGCTTTTAAATCAATCAAGACAGTTCAGACTGAAGGTCATTCCAATATGAATCAAGCTGTACAGCTGCTAATATCGTTCAAATTTAGCGTTAACTCCCAGGGAGTGACCACTAGTGACCAGTTGCAGAATTGTAATGGTTAGTGCATATTAGAAGTATCTAATATTTTCAATTTTAGCGGTTTAAAAACGAATTTGAACTTGATAAACTGAAAAGCAAAAACCCTTGGAAACGTCCCGTACATAACCATATTCACTTGTCACTAGTTTTGCTAATTTTATTACTATTGCTCATTGTTTTTTTGGGAAACGTTAAAGTAAGTTTATTCGTCCAAGCTTTGTCTGCTTCCGTCTGAAAGTAATAGCAGTCATTTTTACACCAAAATATTTCCACACGGATCAAATTGATCAATCGATTTTTCGAATCTTTTCATTTATCCTGTTGACAAGGCTATAACCTTGTGTAGCTTCTAAATGTGAAACGGCCAAGATACAGTAACTTGTTTTAGTACTTTGCACTTATATATACATATTTGGATTTAATGAACAGTGAGTAGTTATTGCAGTTAAATAGGGGGAGAAATACTACACAAATTGGCCAGAATATAATTTGTTAATACTGAAATTACTTGAAATTAGTGTTGCTCAAGAGTACGTGTACTTTTCGCGTATTTTTATTGGTCAGTGATTTTGTAAAAAATAAAGGTAAGTTTATTCTTTATGGTTTTGTATACTCGTTCGTAAATCGGTAGTACTCATTTTAACACTAATAATGTATTTATATAGTTTTTTTTTCGTGTTCGAACAATTTTGCTGCTATAAGTAAGCATAAAGATGCTTTAAGCACTTGTAAATCCATCCTGTATTTATTTTAGGAAGCAGTAGTTCACTTACATGTGTTCATGTCATTTTAATATTTAGTTACTCGTGTCCCTATAAACCTATGCAAATACATACTTAGACAATGTTACAAGAATCTGCTGATAGCACATGGGATGGGAAAACTATATGTTCAAAGTCAATTTTGCTAGGTCAAAACACTAATTCTAATTACAAATACTTTAATACTGTGAAGATCATTATCTATAACCTAACAGCTCAGGGACCAAAATCAAAAATTCACCCTCTAAGGCTCTTTGACGACTCATATTTTGGTAATAAAGGTTTGTATGTTCTATAATCTACGAAAACGTTGTAGTACTAGATCCTACAATTTTTCACCTTACTGACGCTTCAGTCTAAGAGTGTATGTAATAACTAATACAATGAGGCATTACCCATCGAATAATTACTTAACAAGTAATTTTTGGTGGTGTTCATAAGCGTAAAGAAGCTTTAAGTACTTTCAAATCTTTCCTGTACTTATTTTATACAAATATTCGAAAACATCTAAAAAATATACCAAAAGTTCTAACAAATATTCAAAAAATTCCAAAAAGTGTTTCAAAATTATAAAAAATATTTAAAAATCCTTTTCAAATCTCGCAAATATTTTTAAAAATTCCATAAAATATGTTTAAAAGTCTAAAAAATATTTACAATTAATCCTTTTGAAACCTCACAAATATTTTTAAAAAAATGTAAAAAATGTTTTGAAAACCTTTTTAAAATTTGGGAGTACTTAAAAAATTCTGCTTCACACACATGTACTTTTGTTGAGCTATCACAAAAGTAGTGACATTTGGAATTTCAAATAGTGGCTAAATTTTAATGATTTAAACTGTATCAAAAAGTGTATGAAGTAAACTCAAAAAATTAGAGCTATCAGTAACACAATTTCGAAATTGACATCCGTACTTGAAACGAGAATTTTGTGTGTTAAACGATTGCAGTACAAATATAATTAATTACGTATTGCTCAAAAGAATTAAGCTCGCTCGATATTCACCTGACTGGTCGTATATGCCGCAAGTACTAAATCGCGAAGCGATGATTTTTATTTTGCATAGCAGAACATACTTGATAATTGTGAATTCGTGAATGAAATGTAGTGTTGTGCACATATATACTTACGTTAAGTGTAAGTCGTTCGGGTTCGCCAATTAAAAATTCCAAGCCATTTGGGGCTGGTACATTGTGCAGGCATTTAGTTCATTTATGGCATGTTGGGCATTTCAGGCATCAGGTATTTACGAAATTTTAGGAATTTATGAAATTTTGGGACAATTTCCTTTATTTGAATTTTAGACCTTTCGATCAGTCCTGATAATTTTGATTTTAATAGCCTAAGAATTTCTGTTTGGCTGTCAAAACTTTTATAAAACTGCATTTGAGTCTAATTTCACATACCTTGGTTGAAAATCGATGTCTCAGGATTTATAAACGTGAGACAAAGGTTATGATTTTTTTAAATAGCTCTAATACAATATAAATATTCAATCTCACCTCACATACTTACAATTAGAATACTGTATGAGACCCCATTTATGACTTCGGAAATTGATACTCAACTCAAAGTAACCCCTATAATATTTTGTAAGCAGTATTCAAAAATATTGTTTAACATGCCATACATTTTTAAAAGTGGGAAAAACTGCACACTTTCGGAATTTTCCGTACATTTTCAACTGGGCTGGCAAATATCGAAGAACATTGCGTTTAAAAATCGCTTTGCTGCGTTAATGCTGTTAACAAGAGACCCCTTTCTGTAACTTTCTTCTAGAACGCGATAAGGTTGAATTCACGTTGAAATTCCATTAATGCAAATTTTTGACATTGTAAATAACACCGAAATATTTTACTGTCGAATTTTGCTCCTTTTAAATTTACTCTAAAGCGAGTCGTGCTCTGCATTAATTTCCAGATTACTTAAACGCTTTCTTTGATACAGAGATTATCCAAATTACTTGCATGACTGCGCTCCGTGATTGAATAAAAAATAGACTCGGAGCTCGAACAGAACTTAAACAATAAAACATCAATACTCACTAATTGGAGTTAAATGACCACATTTACATATATACCTATGAGTCCCATATATTGCGCTTATTGGCTATACATTGTTATAGGAATCAATTCCAGTTAATCAACGGCAATATCGGTGTAAAAGGGATATTTTCAAATAATGATTCTTCTGTTTTTTGCAGGATCGTCCAAATCTGTTACTAACTTTACATACTTGTAGTCAAGAACAACATACTGTTATTTCTATTCTCCATGCAACACATCAAACAACGACCAAGCGCTTTTGGAGTTGTGCAGCTGCATTAAAAATCCTCAATTAATAGTTTCTGATGAAGAAATGTTATCCAAGTACGAAATCCGCTGGACTTTGAAGTTTTTAAGGTTATATTCCAATCTTGGAATAATTCCCATTGCAGTACTGGTGAAGGAAGGGAAATTTTCTCTGAGGGATTCCAGTGATAAAAATTACGTTTGGAGGGTTTGTCATAATTTGATACGTATACAAACCATATTTGTCATCCTTCGTCTTGTTCAGTCTATGTTTGGAGCACAGAAACCAAATTTATTTCATTTTGCGATACACATAGTCGTGGTAATAATGTTTGGAGTTATTTGGTATTGGTCAACAGTGATATTCATTTATCATAAGAATACCACCGTGGCTCTTTTGAATACGCTCTATGTCAGCAGTGACAGCGTCAAAAATACTACGTTAAATTCAAGTAGTGTATCCAACATTGTCCGTATGTCTTTGGTGGTTTTTCATGGGAACAATTGTTTGCAGCAAATAATGTATGAACGTGGAGGCAAATTTTCAACTTCCTTTAATTGGTCAAGCTACTCGTTGCAGGAACTGATGATAATTTGTCTACCCGGAATGATTTTCACTAGTGCGGCGGTTTGCCCACTTTTATTTCTGCTAGATCAATCACTTCCATTCTTTTGGCAAACTCAATACTTCCCTTACATCTACAGTCCCGTTCTGCTGTTTTCATATTTTTGGCATTAGAATCCTCAATATTTTTTATTTGCACGCCTGTGGTAACTATTGTAGTATTTTTCCAATTATCTTTCTTCCAAAAAATATTTTATACAGTCAAACGGCAAATTATACTACTGAGGTATTCATTTTCGAATTTCAGTAATAACAATAATAATTATTATTATAAACTTCATACATTTATGTATTTAAAACTAGTTTTCACATCTTTGCTGAGTGCATCTGATCTTTTGAATATCGACATTTTCAGGAGGCACTCCGGGGATGAATATATAGGAAAAGCTTGCAAGGCCTGCCGTCAACTACAAATTCTAATTCAGCTTTTTAATGAAATCTTCGGATTTGTGACTTTCACGGTGAAAATCATGTGTTTGGCAACTGCAGTCCTGTTTTACTTCGTGGCTATTAAACTATTCCATACTGACTTTCTGTTTTCCTCCGTTAGTTTCGTCATGGCGAGCGAACTGTCTCTAACGTATTTTGTACTTTATGATAAAGCCTTTGCCATACCCTCGCTCCTCCGGACCCTGAAAAGGGAAATAACGCTGTGTTTGCTTCGGAAAAGAAATCTCTACTGTACGAAACATATTCTAAAACTGCTGAAGTCAGTCCCACACATTGGTATCAAAGTCGGTCATTTTCATACATTTGAGCGAATGTCTACGCCGAATTTTGTAAACTTCGTCAAGCGGAATTTGCAGGGAATACTATTGACTTGTAACTCATCAGTGTTGCATTTTTTCCAATAAACGTGATTTCTTAGGCCACATTTCAGACCCAAATCTTTCTCTATTGTTCCAGATGTATTTACCATATTCTTTAATTTATCCTGAAATAAAATCAAGTTACAATTTATCAAAATTTACAGAATGTGCCAATGTTTTTTGTAAGGCTGAATAAAAACTTATGTATATTACTGTTTATGTGCGATTGCCTAAACACATAATTATTCAATCTACCGTAAATTATCATAATATTATTAGGCGCTATAGTCTTTACAGTTGACCCAATATTCTATTGCAATGAGCTTGATTTCCTTTAAAAGAATAAAGTTGCTTTCAATTCCTAATACACAGCGCGGTTTAGAAAGCAGTTTACGTAATTATGTATGTATGTGTGTGCATAGCTCCGTAATATGAGCATTTACCCTGCTGTCATTTTCGATGAAGTCAACGATAAAAACTGTGCGGTAAAAAATCTACACATTCGTTTGTATTAATGCTCGTCTGATAATGCTCATTTGGCTCACATCTATCTATGCACTATCTTGACACAACATGGGCTCTCATATAAATCAAAATATTCTCCGTATTTACACAGACCATGAAAATATACAAGCGTGATGCTGATTTTTCTTAATACATTTATATTTACACTGTAAATTACCGTGCGACGTTGATTGATCAAATAAAAATGGTTACTTAAGGGATGGGTCATTTTGCCCAATTAACAAATTTTAGAATTGTGATTATTTCCATCGATTATTATTAAGTAATTAGGCCACTCTGCAACAGCGAATGCTAAAAAATCTACTTGAGTCAAGATTATTATTTAAATATATTATCAAATAAGAAAAGGTAAGCATTGCTCGATTTTCTTTTATGGAATCAGAGATTTTCAGGAACTCCCAAGTTATATGTACTCCATACAAAAGTTAATTTAGGATTGTTTTCATCAGAATCAGGAGGATTATATTAGTTACTTACATATATCACAAGTAATAATACGTTTTAGGAGCATCGCTAGAGCTTCTTACAGATACATATGTCTTATCTATATGACTATACGTCTGTTTCTGGACGAGAAACCAAACTCTTTTGGAGTATTAACAAAGCGCTAGCGCTGCCCCTAATTGCGCCCCTTTAGAGGTGCCTACAGAGAGTCCCTTTAAAGGTCGTTCTGAAGCGTCTATTTTTATTTACTGTGTTGAATAACATTGGATGCAATTACGCCTATGGACATACCTACTTAAATATAAGATCATGGAGAATATTTATTTTATTCTTTCTAACAACAGTATGTTCGTTACTATAATTAAAATGAAGCACAAAATCAGGAGAAACCTATATTTCCTGTTGTGCACGGAAATTATAATGGCAACAATTATGTTGGGCTTTTAAATCAATCAAGACAGTTCAGACTGAAGGTCATTCCAATATGAATCAAGCTGTACAGCTGCTAATATCGTTCAAATTTAGCGTTAACTCCCAGGGAGTGACCACTAGTGACCAGTTGCAGAATTGTAATGGTTAGTGCATATTAGAAGTATCTAATATTTTCAATTTTAGCGGTTTAAAAACGAATTTGAACTTGATAAACTGAAAAGCAAAAACCCTTGGAAACGTCCCGTACATAACCATATTCACTTGTCACTAGTTTTGCTAATTTTATTACTATTGCTCATTGTTTTTTTGGGAAACGTTAAAGTAAGTTTATTCGTCCAAGCTTTGTCTGCTTCCGTCTGAAAGTAATAGCAGTCATTTTTACACCAAAATATTTCCACACGGATCAAATTGATCAATCGATTTTTCGAATCTTTTCATTTATCCTGTTGACAAGGCTATAACCTTGTGTAGCTTCTAAATGTGAAACGGCCAAGATACAGTAACTTGTTTTAGTACTTTGCACTTATATATACATATTTGGATTTAATGAACAGTGAGTAGTTATTGCAGTTAAATAGGGGGAGAAATACTACACAAATTGGCCAGAATATAATTTGTTAATACTGAAATTACTTGAAATTAGTGTTGCTCAAGAGTACGTGTACTTTTCGCGTATTTTTATTGGTCAGTGATTTTGTAAAAAATAAAGGTAAGTTTATTCTTTATGGTTTTGTATACTCGTTCGTAAATCGGTAGTACTCATTTTAACACTAATAATGTATTTATATAGTTTTTTTTTCGTGTTCGAACAATTTTGCTGCTATAAGTAAGCATAAAGATGCTTTAAGCACTTGTAAATCCATCCTGTATTTATTTTAGGAAGCAGTAGTTCACTTACATGTGTTCATGTCATTTTAATA
This sequence comes from Allacma fusca, assembly GCA_947179485.1. NCBI lineage: Eukaryota > Metazoa > Arthropoda > Collembola > Symphypleona > Sminthuridae > Allacma > Allacma fusca. The sequence goes on from OX359246.1 coordinate 41,570,587, forward strand.
TTTAGTTACTCGTGTCCCTATAAACCTATGCAAATACATACTTAGACAATGTTACAAGAATCTGCTGATAGCACATGGGATGGGAAAACTATATGTTCAAAGTCAATTTTGCTAGGTCAAAACACTAATTCTAATTACAAATACTTTAATACTGTGAAGATCATTATCTATAACCTAACAGCTCAGGGACCAAAATCAAAAATTCACCCTCTAAGGCTCTTTGACGACTCATATTTTGGTAATAAAGGTTTGTATGTTCTATAATCTACGAAAACGTTGTAGTACTAGATCCTACAATTTTTCACCTTACTGACGCTTCAGTCTAAGAGTGTATGTAATAACTAATACAATGAGGCATTACCCATCGAATAATTACTTAACAAGTAATTTTTGGTGGTGTTCATAAGCGTAAAGAAGCTTTAAGTACTTTCAAATCTTTCCTGTACTTATTTTATACAAATATTCGAAAACATCTAAAAAATATACCAAAAGTTCTAACAAATATTCAAAAAATTCCAAAAAGTGTTTCAAAATTATAAAAAATATTTAAAAATCCTTTTGAAATCTCGCAAATATTTTTAAAAATTCCATAAAATATGTTTAAAAGTCTAAAAAATATTTACAATTAATCCTTTTGAAACCTCACAAATATTTTTAAAAAAATGTAAAAAATGTTTTGAAAACCTTTTTAAAATTTGGGAGTACTTAAAAAATTCTGCTTCACACACATGTACTTTTGTTGAGCTATCACAAAAGTAGTGACATTTGGAATTTCAAATAGTGGCTAAATTTTAATGATTTAAACTGTATCAAAAAGTGTATGAAGTAAACTCAAAAAATTAGAGCTATCAGTAACACAATTTCGAAATTGACATCCGTACTTGAAACGAGAATTTTGTGTGTTAAACGATTGCAGTACAAATATAATTAATTACGTATTGCTCAAAAGAATTAAGCTCGCTCGATATTCACCTGACTGGTCGTATATGCCGCAAGTACTAAATCGCGAAGCGATGATTTTTATTTTGCATAGCAGAACATACTTGATAATTGTGAATTCGTGAATGAAATGTAGTGTTGTGCACATATATACTTACGTTAAGTGTAAGTCGTTCGGGTTCGCCAATTAAAAATTCCAAGCCATTTGGGGCTGGTACATTGTGCAGGCATTTAGTTCATTTATGGCATGTTGGGCATTTCAGGCATCAGGTATTTACGAAATTTTAGGAATTTATGAAATTTTGGGACAATTTCCTTTATTTGAATTTTAGACCTTTCGATCAGTCCTGATAATTTTGATTTTAATAGCCTAAGAATTTCTGTTTGGCTGTCAAAACTTTTATAAAACTGCATTTGAGTCTAATTTCACATACCTTGGTTGAAAATCGATGTCTCAGGATTTATAAACGTGAGACAAAGGTTATGATTTTTTTAAATAGCTCTAATACAATATAAATATTCAATCTCACCTCACATACTTACAATTAGAATACTGTATGAGACCCCATTTATGACTTCGGAAATTGATACTCAACTCAAAGTAACCCCTATAATATTTTGTAAGCAGTATTCAAAAATATTGTTTAACATGCCATACATTTTTAAAAGTGGGAAAAACTGCACACTTTCGGAATTTTCCGTACATTTTCAACTGGGCTGGCAAATATCGAAGAACATTGCGTTTAAAAATCGCTTTGCTGCGTTAATGCTGTTAACAAGAGACCCCTTTCTGTAACTTTCTTCTAGAACGCGATAAGGTTGAATTCACGTTGAAATTCCATTAATGCAAATTTTTGACATTGTAAATAACACCGAAATATTTTACTGTCGAATTTTGCTCCTTTTAAATTTACTCTAAAGCGAGTCGTGCTCTGCATTAATTTCCAGATTACTTAAACGCTTTCTTTGATACAGAGATTATCCAAATTACTTGCATGACTGCGCTCCGTGATTGAATAAAAAATAGACTCGGAGCTCGAACAGAACTTAAACAATAAAACATCAATACTCACTAATTGGAGTTAAATGACCACATTTACATATATACCTATGAGTCCCATATATTGCGCTTATTGGCTATACATTGTTATAGGAATCAATTCCAGTTAATCAACGGCAATATCGGTGTAAAAGGGATATTTTCAAATAATGATTCTTCTGTTTTTTGCAGGATCGTCCAAATCTGTTACTAACTTTACATACTTGTAGTCAAGAACAACATACTGTTATTTCTATTCTCCATGCAACACATCAAACAACGACCAAGCGCTTTTGGAGTTGTGCAGCTGCATTAAAAATCCTCAATTAATAGTTTCTGATGAAGAAATGTTATCCAAGTACGAAATCCGCTGGACTTTGAAGTTTTTAAGGTTATATTCCAATCTTGGAATAATTCCCATTGCAGTACTGGTGAAGGAAGGGAAATTTTCTCTGAGGGATTCCAGTGATAAAAATTACGTTTGGAGGGTTTGTCATAATTTGATACGTATACAAACCATATTTGTCATCCTTCGTCTTGTTCAGTCTATGTTTGGAGCACAGAAACCAAATTTATTTCATTTTGCGATACACATAGTCGTGGTAATAATGTTTGGAGTTATTTGGTATTGGTCAACAGTGATATTCATTTATCATAAGAATACCACCGTGGCTCTTTTGAATACGCTCTATGTCAGCAGTGACAGCGTCAAAAATACTACGTTAAATTCAAGTAGTGTATCCAACATTGTCCGTATGTCTTTGGTGGTTTTTCATGGGAACAATTGTTTGCAGCAAATAATGTATGAACGTGGAGGCAAATTTTCAACTTCCTTTAATTGGTCAAGCTACTCGTTGCAGGAACTGATGATAATTTGTCTACCCGGAATGATTTTCACTAGTGCGGCGGTTTGCCCACTTTTATTTCTGCTAGATCAATCACTTCCATTCTTTTGGCAAACTCAATACTTCCCTTACATCTACAGTCCCGTTCTGCTGTTTTCATATTTTTGGCATTAGAATCCTCAATATTTTTTATTTGCACGCCTGTGGTAACTATTGTAGTATTTTTCCAATTATCTTTCTTCCAAAAAATATTTTATACAGTCAAACGGCAAATTATACTACTGAGGTATTCATTTTCGAATTTCAGTAATAACAATAATAATTATTATTATAAACTTCATACATTTATGTATTTAAAACTAGTTTTCACATCTTTGCTGAGTGCATCTGATCTTTTGAATATCGACATTTTCAGGAGGCACTCCGGGGATGAATATATAGGAAAAGCTTGCAAGGCCTGCCGTCAACTACAAATTCTAATTCAGCTTTTTAATGAAATCTTCGGATTTGTGACTTTCACGGTGAAAATCATGTGTTTGGCAACTGCTGTCCTGTTTTACTTCGTGGCTATTAAACTATTCTATACTGACTTTCTGTTTTCCTCCGTTAGTTTCGTCATGGCGAGCGAACTGTCTCTAACGTATTTTGTACTTTATGATAAAGCCTTTGCCATACCCTCGCTCCTCCGGACCCTGAAAAGGGAAATAACGCTGTGTTTGCTTCGGAAAAGAAATCTCTACAGTACTAATTGTAAGTATGTTTTAAAGCTGCTCAAGTCAATCCCACACATTGGTATCAAAGTCGGTCATTTTCATACATTTGAGCGAATGTCTACGCCGAATTTTGTGAACTTCGTCAAACGGAATTTGCAGAGGATGCTATTGACTTGTAACTCAGCACTGATGCATTTTGTTCAATAAATGTGTTTTCTTCATCCACACGTCAGATCAAAAGCATCTTCTGTTGTTGAAATGTATTTAGGAGATTATCCTAAACTAATACTTAGTTACATGATAATGATTAAATAAACTCGTGTAATTTATGGAAATATACAGATTACGCATCTAATTATTTATTCTGCCGTGAATTATCGTAATATTATACGGTACTAGTCTTTACTGTTACCCGAATCTATTACTACTATGAACTTTATTTATTTTTAAAGAATAGAGTTGCATTAAATTCCTAATACACAGCACGCTTTAGAAATCAGTCTATATATGTACATATGTATGTATGTATGTAATACATTTACCCTGTTTTCATTTTCAATTAAGTCAACGATAAAAACTGTGCAGTAAAAAACTGCACATTTGTTTGTAACAGTGCTCGGACTGGGTACGGGTAATACTCGGGTAAATGGGTAATGGTATGGGTACTACCCGGGTACAGAATTTGAGTACTCGCAAGTAGGCGGGTACTACCCGGGTACTCTGGATTTTAGTCATTAAAGTGGGTACAGGTACGGGTACGGGTATGGGTACTCACTCAACGACAATCGGGTAGTACCCAATAGATACGGGTATCACTATGTAAAATACCTGTACCCTTGGGTGCTGTACCCGAGTATTTTTGGGTACTTCAAGGATTCCTGCTGGGATGGATTACTATGTCTAACAATAAGACCTGCCAACCGTGGAGTTGCTTGTTTCTTTGTATACAGATACTTGCGTAAGTGACATAGCCAGTGGCTTCGTTTCATTTATGATTACGTGGTCGTTGTAATCGAACGCTTCTAATGATTCCTCTCAGATCTAATAAAGAAATAGATAAACTGTTTATCGGCTTAAAGAATGAAGCTCACCAAAGAAGTATTTCAGGGGGTAGGGCCAATGAAGCTAATTAAATTTAATTAGCTTCATTCGGGGAGTGACATTAAAATTATTTAAAGACGTTTTACGAGATAAGTTTGGAATGAATATACATTTATTAGCTGCGAGCCAGATCCGTTTCTTAATGCTACAAGTACATAGGGTTGCCAATTTGACAACGCCGAGGCATTTTGTGCAGGCAATTTGAGTAATTTCAAACCTGGGCATTTATGACACTTTGATTATTTGTTGCAGTGAATATTTATACAAAATTGTTTCATGTTCTCGAAGTTTAAAAGCAAGTTTTTGGTTATGGAGTTTTGTATTTAAGAATTCGTCCCAGTTGGTTATCCTAACCCCTTACAAGAATTGTTCAATATCCATTTCGCGAGAACACAATTCATTTCATTCAGTAAGTTAATATTTTGACGTAGTAGCATTTGAATTTCGTCAGTGTTAAAATAAATCATGAATGACCTTAAATGATTTTTTAAACCTTTTGAAATAGGATACCCTTAACGCCTACGGAAAATTTCCAAAATCCCGGACATTTCTAATGGAAGTCGAAAAATAGACAATTAAACATTTTCAGCTGAACAGGCAAATGTCTTCTTGGGCACTTTTGATCGGCCAAACTTCCAGTACCCGAGTAATACCTGTGTACAAACACTGGGTACTCGGGTATGGGTACAGGTTTTGGGTACATTACGGGTACGGGTAAATTGTGGGTACAGGTACTACATTGTAGCTTCAAGTATGGGTACGGGTACTGAAATAATTTACCCGGGTACTCGGGTATGGGTACGGGTATAGGTACAGCATTTTGTCGTACCCGATAATCGGGTACGGGTATGGGTACAGGTACACGGTTTCTGTACCCTGTCCGAGCACTGGTTTGTAATAATGTTCATCTTAAATTTCTCAATTGCCTCACATCTATCTATATCTACACACTATCTCGATACACCAATGGCTCTCATATGAATCACTTTATTATGAGTATTACCACAAAACGACTCTGATTTTTCTGAATACATTTATATCTGCATTGTAAATTGCTGCTCGACATTGGCTGAGCAAATAAAAATGGTTACTTATTGAAAGAGATTTGTCACTTTCCGCTGCTTACAGCTATTTCTTGTATGTACGAATATTAGTCTGTTTGTGGACACGAAATCTCAACAAAGATTTTGTTGAAACTTTGCACACCTAGTACCCAGGAATAAATTATGGAAGAATTTGTAGATGAACTCTATCGGGTATACCGCTTCGGTGCTACCCGGGGTTTTTCCAATATTACAACTCAAAACCCCGTGGTTTGACTTTATTCAAATTTGGTACACTTACAATTAGTCCCCACGCGCAGTGCATCTCAAGAGTACAAAAATGCTGTACCTGCACCTGGACCTCAACCCAAATAGTGGGTACCCGCAAAAATCGTACCCAGACCCGAGCCTAATTATAAGTATCCATTAAATAAATGTTGGTGCCTGGGCCTGATTATTTTGCAAGTAGTGCGTACCTGTACGTGAATTTTACCCGTACCCAAAATATACTCAATAAATGGACCTGTACCTGAAAACGTTTCCTTCGTACCTGTACCCAATCAGGTAGTTTAAAAAGATTTACTGTAAATGATTTAACATGATGACATTTGACGATTTACATCGCAGAAATTACAAGCTAGAGACAATTCAGCCTCGTCATATTTTTTGCAATACTATAGACATCTTAATGGAACTATAACTTCTATACCATGTGAGGTATTGCCGACTTCAATTAAATCTTCCACTTCTAAGTCATCCTCCATAAAAACAGGGGACGGAATTTTGTACATCTCCCTGCAAGATTATTTCTGAATTTCCCTGCTGAATCAAATAAATGTCGACGATTTTCAAAATCCCTGTTGGAAAAAATAATTTCCCTGCAAGTCGTCAAATCCCTGTCAAATAAGGTCAACCAATCTAAAAATCTCTGTTTGTCTAGTAAATTTTCCTGAACACGTCAATAAATTTGAAAATCCCTGCCAAAAGCCAAAAAAAGATCAACGATTTTTAAAATCCCTGTTTGCAAAATACAATCCCTTCCCTTTGAGATTTGCCCTACCGGAAATATTTTTTCCTTGCCAGAAATATTTTTTCCCTAGGAAGAATCTTCCCGTCTTCCCACAAAAATCCGACCCCTGCATAAACACAATATCATTTAACGGCATTCTTAATGAATCACAAGTGGAATTTGTAATTACACGTACTTATTGCTGGCACGTTGTGCTAAGTTGGTTAACCATCTCTATTGCGTAAATGTATGCTTTTTCAAAAATTCCAACGCACTCCTGAAAACACATTGAATAGCAAAATAAACCTTCAGGTCGGAGAGAGAGCCACATACTACACTAGATGCCTCATAAGATAGATTTCTGTTAGTAAAAGTACTCACATTTTCAGATACTAATTTTTCCGGTCCATGTATATTGGAAGCTCGCACCTGTTCCTGTCAGGTACAACCCAAAAAATCCAAGTTTGTACCGGCACCCAAGACCTGGTTTTGTACCCCAAATTTGAGTACATATAGCTAGTACCCATTCAGTCTGGGTACTTAAACAGAGTACCCATTTCGAACCTGTACCTGTACCCAAATATTCAGGTACTACCCGTACCCATGCGATACACTGCTACACAGAGTCCATTTAGAGATCGTTCCGAAGCGTCGATTTTTATTTACTGTGTTGAATAACATTAGGAATGGGACTGTTCCGGAATGTTCCAGGATTTCTTGGAATGGTCTGGTCCTTGAGCCTCGACCAGACCATTTTATCTGTTCTCAGTGTAGGACCAGGACCATAAGGTCTTTTAGGCTGTAGGACCGGAATCATCTGGTCCGTACACATTGTTGGAACAGGAACATATGTTCTGTTCCTCAAAATAACTCGGACCAGACCGGAACAGACGAGACCAGACCACTAGGACCAAATAGGTTTATAATACGATCACAACATGCAAGCATTTGACAATTTAGATAATATTTTAAATAATCGATCGATATCATGCTGTGCGATCTAGCATTGCTATTTTATTCGCGGGAATTGGAAATACTTAATGGTCACCTATCGAATCTGGTCCGACCATTTGAAATAAATGCAGGAACGTTCCAAATGGTCTGGGCCAAACAAAGGACCAAACATTCTGGCCTGTTCTTTGATCTGGACCAGGTTTAATTGGTCTATCAAGGTTCTTGGACCAGATACATTTGGTCCTTTCGTAACCAGGGAACAGACCGGAACAGACCATGGAACAGACCAGAACGGACCAAAATTTCTGGTCCGGACCGGAACAGTCCCATTCCTAAATAACATTGGGTGTAACTACGCATATGCACATAATTACTTAAATATGCGTTCATGGCCAACATTTATTTTATTTTTTCTAACAACTGTATGCTCCTTGCTATAATTAAAATGAAGCACAAAATCAGGAGAAACCTATATTTCCATATTTCCTGTTGTGCATGGAAATTGGACTGGCAACAATTATGGCGTGCTTTCAACTCAATCAAGACAGTTCAGACTGAAGGTCATTCCAGTATGACTGAAGCTGTACAGTCGCTAATACCCTTCAAATTTAGCGTTAACTCCCAGGGAGTGACCACTAGTGAAAACGACCAGTTACAGAATTGAAATAGTTAGTGCATATTGGAAGTATCTAATAATTTCAATTTTAGCGGTTAAAAAACGAATTTGAACTTGATAAACTGAAAAGCAAAAACCCTTAGAAACGTCCCGTACATAACCATATTCACTTGTCACTAGTTTTGCTAATTTTATTTCTATTGCTCATTGTTTTTTTGGGAAACGTCAAAGTAAGTTTATTCGTCCAAGCTTTGTCTGCTTCCGTCTGAAAGTAATAGTCATTTTTACACCAAAATATTTCCACACGGATATATTTGTGTTTTTATTATTTGAGCAATTACAACTTACTACTGTTTCAACGCTTAAATTTGTTATTGTTATTTTCGCTTACCTTGAGTTTCCTGTTTTTATCATCCTATGTATTGTCAAATTTGACCGTGTTGTCAATATTCTGACTCTAAGCGTGTACCAAAAACTATCGGTACATTCATTATTCGCGAGGAGTCAACGGAACGGTTTTAAGTTTCTTAGCCAGCTTTGCGTTGTGACTTGAGACATTTTCTGGAACCTTACTTCTCTTTTAGAACGGAATTTATTATTCATTCTAAAATTTAAGTGCTTCATATTTCGGCAACAGTAGTATACATCTTCTACACGGCGTTACTGGATCCTAAAATTTATCAATCCATTTTTCGAATCTTTTCATTTATCCTGTTGACAAGGCTATAACCTTGTGTAGCTTCTAAATGTGAAACGGCCAAGATACAGTAACTTGTTTTAGTACTTTGCATTTATATATACATATTTGGATTTAATGAACAGTGAGTAGTTATTGCAGTTAAATAGGGGGAGAAATACTACACAAATTGGCCAGAATATAATTTGTTAATACTGAAATTACTTGAAATTAGTGTTGCTCAAGAGTACGTGTACTTTTCGCGTATTTTTATTGGTCAGTGATTTTGTAAAAAATAAAGGTAAGTTTATTCTTTATGGTTTTGTATACTCGTTCGTAAATCGGTAGTACTCATTTTAACACTAATAATGTATTTATATAGTTTTTTTTTCGTGTTCGAACAATTTTGCTGCTATAAGTAAGCATAAAGATGCTTTAAGCACTTGTAAATCCATCCTGTATTTATTTTAGGAAGCAGTAGTTCACTTACATGTTGTCATGTCATTTTAATATTTAGTTACCCGTGTCCCTATAAACCTATGCAAATACATACTTAGATAATGTTACAAGTATCTGCTGATTGCACATGGGGATGGGAAAACTATGTTCAAAGTCAATGCTGCTAGGTCAAAACATTGATTCTAATTACGAATACTTGAATACTGTGAAGATCATTACCTATAACCTAACAGCTCAGGGACCAAAATCAAAAATTCACCCTCTAAGGCTCTTTGACGACTCATATTTTGGTAATAAAGGTTTGTATCTTCTATAATTTACGAAAACGTTGTAGTACTAGATCCTACAATTTTTCTGCTTACTGACGCTTCAGTCTAAGAGTGTATGTAATAACTAATACAATGACGCATTACCCATCGAATAATTACTTAACAAGTAATTTTTGGTGGTGTTTTAATGTTTCAAGGAGTACACATTGCTCATGTCCAACCTTACTGTATTCAAGCTCACGTGCTCTAGGAAACGACAATTTGCAGATTTTCAGATAAAAATCACGCAAGGCTTAAATAAATGAAATATCGCTGGAAAATACCTCATAATTATCTGAAATTTCTAGCTAGGGTTTGAGTTTTTCAATTACTGCGACATGAACTTGTATGACATATATAGTTCCGGTGTTTCATTTTGTCCGAAAGTAATCCAACCTGCAATTTTAGATGCGGACCATGCAGCAACGTGTAGTCGACCCCTCAATATAGTAATTACTTTTCTACGGGTAATCTGAATATGACCCGACAGACATTTTCCAGGTACTATGTACCTGATACCTCAAAGGATCTATGCTCCAAAATGCTATATCGATGTACATCATTTGAACTAGTTTAGTTTAATAAATTCAAAATTGTGCCGTAAACTTTGATATTAGAAACCAATTTGGAGGCATTATCTTGATGGAGATAATAAACTCCTATTTAATTTTCGCAATGGTGGCTATGTTTATTGTAACTCACCAATAGTTGAGCGTCATATTAGGTTTCTTTCAGGGCTACACTGCCCTTATTCTCACGTCCCTAACGCTTCTTATAATAGCCTAGGATGAACTAAATGAAACAATACCACATAAATATTCTATGATTATAGTTTAATAATCGAATTTATATCTGGCAAATTAATTTGACGTAATGACCTTCCATTTGTGAATTTTGCAGGATATTCAAAATTTGTCATTTCCTTAACGTTGTTTGGCAGCCTCAAAGTATACAATTCTGCAACAATTTAAACTCTACAGTAGAAACTACGATCAAGTGGTCAAGATACACAGCACTGATAGAATATAGTCTTGCTATCTTCGATTGCAGAAATGTTATCCAAGTATGAAATCCGCTGGACTTTAACATTTTTAAGCTTTTATTCCCGCCTTGGAATGATTCCCATCGTAGTGCATGTGAAAGCAGGGAAATTTTTTTTGAGCAAATCCAGTACAAGGAACTATGTTTGGAGGGTTTGCCATAATTTGTTAAATGTAGAAAATATATTTGTTCTCCTCCGTCTTGTCCAGTCTATGTTTGGCAGCGAGAGAATAAACTTATTTCATTTTGCGATACATATAGTTGTAATGATTATCTTTGGAGTTACTCTGCACTGGTCAACAGTACTTTTGGTTATCCACAGAAACACCGTCGTGGATGTTTTTAATATCATGTATGCCGGCAGTAAGAGTGACGCATATAAAAGGTTACATTCATACAACGAAGGGGTGACTTCTTTCAAATGGTCGAACTACTCGCTCCAAGAATTAATGATAATTTTTCTACCAGGAATAGTCATCAGTGCTGCGGTGGTTTGTCCACTTTTGTTTCTCCTAGATAATACTGCTCCTTTCTTTTGGTATTCAATACTACCCTCACATCTGAGGTCCAGTTCGGCTGTTCTCATTTGTCTGGGAATAGAATTCTCCATGTTTTTTATATGCACATCTGTAGTAACATTTGTGATATTTTATGAGCTATCATTCTTTCAAAAAATATTAGCTACTGTCAAATGTCAAGTGGCTTTGTTAAGGTAAGCACATGTTTTCTGTAGTGTTTTATATGTAAGTATTGTTTTAATATTTTACGTTATCCTGGCTTCTTCAAAATGTTTTTGATTTTGGGTATCTCAAATATTGCATTTGCAGAAATTTCAACAATGATGGTGGATTAGCAATGGCTTGCAAGACCTGTCGTCAATTACAAATTCTAATTCAGCTTTTTAATGAAATTTTCGGATTTGTAACTTTTACGATGAAAATCACGGCATTGACTGCTGCAATTCTGTTTTACTTCGTGGCTGTAAGGCTATTCCGTACGGACATTCTCTTTTCCTCCGTGAGTTTTTTAATGGCGACCGAACTGTCTATAACGTATGTTGTGATTTATGATAAAGCCTTTGTCATACCTTCCCTCCTCCGGAGCCTGAAAAGGGAAATCATTCTGTGTTTAGCTCAGAAGAGACAGCGCAACTATACTAAATATATTCTAAAACTACTCAAGTCAGTTCCGCATGTTGGTATCAAAGTCGGCCTTTTTCATACATTTGAGAGAACGTCCACACCGAATTTTGTGAACTTTGTCAAAAGGAATCTGCAGGGGATGCTATTGACGTATGACTCATCACTGGTGCATTTCGTTCGATAAGCGGGATTTTCAGAGAACGGTACCGAGTCATTTTTTGAATGGTCAATATTTTTGTTGTGTTATAGAGTATTAATCGAGTAGTTTATTAAAGTTTATTTAAAATAAAAGCTAGACGAATGCTGAACGCAAAAACATATTGAAGAACATCTTTACATCTTTTTTTAAATGCTTGAAGTTTAATAGTGTAACTATATAGGAATAATCATAATGCGTCAAACTGCAATCATTTCTAAATTATTCTAAATCAATTTCTAAAACATTTTATTATTTAATTGACAACGATTTGTTAAAAATTGGCCCACCGGATTCCTCGAATAATTGTAAACAAAGTTGTCCTCAAGATTGTTTTAAGTTTTGTTGATTATTTTAATGATTACATATCATGACTTTGTTACGGGATTAATTTTAGTCAGATGTTTGTGGGAAGATGGGAAGATTCTTCCCAGGGAAAACATTTATCTCTCTCGGTAAAATCTCGAAGGAAAGGAACTTTTTTTGCGTACAGGGATTGTCAGAATCGTTCACCTTTTTTGACAGAGATTTTTAAATTTGTAGGCGTGTTACCGAGAAATTTGTTATGCAAACAGGGAATTTTTGATTGGTTGACCTGTTTTTTGAACAGAGATTTTTGAAATTGTTCAGGACCTTACTGCACGGAAATTAGGTTCAGCAGGGAAATTAGGAAGTTATCTTCCAGAGAGATTTACAATAATCCGACCCCTGCACTAAAGGCGTGGCCCACGGGTAAAAATTCGGGTTGCAAGTTGTGTTTCGAGCTTGGTTGTTATCATAGTTCAACGGGGTGGGTCAGGTCGTACTTTGTGCACATAGTGTGAGTTGCGGGCGAGTTCGGGCTGGATCTAAATATGCACAGGGCCCACAAACATTTAAATTTCAACCAACGACATTTAGGATTTTTCCATTATAGTTTCATTTTCGATGACAAGCATGGTGAGGCTGTGACTTGTCATAACGTTTCGAAATTTGTGCTCTGAACTCAAAAGCGCGCATTAATTAATTTTTTAAATTAAATTATCATAATCATAAAATATCTTACAATTGATGTCTTAAGTCCTAATTTCTGAATTTGATGAAATTTGAAGTGCTCAAATTTCTCTCTGTAATTGATTATTTTGTTACAAGTTGTACTACTCGATGTTGTTCGATCTTCCAGACGAACGCTCTTTAATTATTTTATATACACGTGATATCTTATAATACATATGCGGGCCCCCGCAAGCTGGATTGGGCCGTATCAACTTCAAGCCAGCGGGATGCGGTCTGGTGCGGGCCTAAAAAATATTGTCTGGACGGGGTGGGCCAATGTTTCAGAGATCGACTTTCGGGTCAGGCTGGTTTGGGTTTCGTATTTGCGGGTAAGGCTCGGGTTGGGATGGATAATGACCTACGGCGGGTCACGCCTTTACCCTGTACTTAGGATGCGTCTTCATAATTAGCAACGTACCAGCATTAATTTTCATATTAAGTGCCATACAGAGTTTTGTATCTAAAGTAAAATAATCATGTACTTCGTAGTTACTCCAAATTAATGAAAAATTTGTAGCGGTCACCTAGAAAGCTGCCGTCCTTATTGTTCCCTCGCAAAACGCAAGAATCCTTTTAAGTAGCTAATTCAGTATAAGGAGCATGTATCGATATGTCTTTAATGAACACACCCATATAAGAATCTATTTGATATACAAGCATATGTATGTGACATGAAACTGTCATTACTTTACGCAGCAACTCTAACTGCTTATTAATATTCTCTCTCTAATTTCTAATAAATAGTTTGGCAGTGTCTTACGTTTTTCTCTATAAATAATCGAAGCACAAAACACCTTCGGTTAATTGATGTATAAAGGCATCAACGACATATGTGTTTATTTGGGTAGATGGCAATCCGAGTACATTCATCTTACATGATGGTAACAATGATGACCGTTCCAATACTCTCGTGGTTAGAATTGAATACATTATTCGAAGAATTTTTGGCTTGTTAAAAAAATATTGTCCATAAGAAAATATACTTGCACAGCTGCTACCCAAACTAATTGTAAGTACAAGTACTGTTGAAGATCATAACATAGTGTAAATTAGAACAAAAAGCGTCATGATTTAAAACAATATTCTCTATTAACCCCGGTAATACAATCAAATCTGAAATATAATATTTTCTAAAATCAAGATTATTTGTATGGGCAACTACACATGGTTTTAATTACAGCTCTGAATTATCACATTGGATTGAATGCAATTCAGGTAGTTTCAGTGAAACATAAGACGCATTATTCATATTGACCTTGGACTGCTCAATCTCGTATACTTCCACACGTCTATATTTTATTGTTCCTGCGTCGATGACATCTACTTTTGTAATTTGGTTTTTATAAAAAATAAATTCCAGGTACGCATGCAAATCCTCTGACCTACGCACACAAAAGGCACACAGGGAACCTCAAACAAAACAAGGTAATACTTATACTGATATACTAATATGGTTCGAAGAACTTTCTAAAAATTGTAATATTAATTTACGTTTATGTAGATTCTTCATGCATATGCATATTTCTTGCTACAAATACCAGCAGAGATTAAAATTATATTAAAATATTAAATATACGTATAAACTTATTCGACAGCGTTTTCGGAAAGTAATTTTATGGCTGGGAAAGTAGAACTTACTGTGAAATAATAATTATATATACACATATATGTAATTAGAATATATACATACATATGTAATTATTCCTAAAGATCAAAATCCAAAGGTCAAAGTGTACATGATAAAATAGTAGACTTTGACCCTATTAAAAATACATTATCGATTACATATTAATGCACTTTTAATTACTCTTTTCCTGTATAAAAAGGTGTAAAAATCCCGAATAAAACACAGTCGTAAGCTGTCACCATTCGATACTTTAACTCTTTGTAGTTGCTCAAAATTTATTTCTGCATTCAAACACTTCTCCGCATAAGTTTCTGCATATCACTTCAAACAACCATTTGCACCAACACAACCATTTTTACTCTTATGGTAGCATAGAGCGTCGGTTCGATTGAAAACATTGGACTTAACTCTGAGACTGCCTGAAGACTAATCCCTTATCACCTCATTACCTCTAATTACACTATTACATGTTCCAGCGAGTAATTACACTCACAGCCAGCCCAACACACAAGAACCAGCCTACCAGCCCAAAAGTATTCAACAAGGCATAAAACCCATATAGGGGCGAAGATCCAACCGGGAGAAAGATCCAAACCATATAGGGGCAAAGATTCAACCGGGAGAAATACCCACACCATATAGGGGCGAAGATTCTACTCCAAACCATATAGGAGCTATAATTTAACCGGGAGAACCACACAAACCATATAGGGGCGAAGATTCGACTTGGAGGGGCAGGACTATAGTTTCAAGGCAAGGCACTGCCAAATTATAAAGGGGCAAAGCGGAACTACTCAGGATACCAACCAACATGCAGAAACGCACAGAAATTTCGCAAATTGAAAAATTAAAAGGATCAAACTATTTAACTTGGAAGTTAATGGTTTCTACGAACTAGTGGCCACTGTAGCATCACTGCCGGAACCGAGGGGCGACCTGACGAAATCGATGAACCAGACCTGCCGCTTGGGATAAGAGGGATGTCGAGGTCATGTCCATGATCCTTCCTACACTGGAGAAACGGCAGTCGATTCACGTGGCCCACTGCTAAACATCGTGTGAGGTCTGTGATAGATTGGAAAACTTAAATTCGGATTACTCCATCCTGAATAAACAAAAAACATTGGCAAAATTCCTATATTATGAGATCGGACAAGATCAGCTCTTGGTCGACGCCTACATGGAGCTTGAGGAAATTTGGAGATCTTTACTGGATATAGGAGTCTTCATGGACGAATCCACTGTTGTTACCAAAATTACCAACTGTATGCCAGAAAAATATAATGCTTTCAAAAAGGCATGGGACTCTACTAGTGCTGAAGCTTTTCACACATATCAAGTTAAGACGCCACATCAGGCAGAAACCTGGAATGACCAACAGCAACAGAAAAGGCAGATAAAATGCTTTAATTGCGGTAAAATTGGTAATATAAAACGAGATTGCCGGTCAGCACAAAAGGTAAATACAGACCATGGAAACAGATCGGGACAACCAAAGGCCTTCATGGGGAAAGGATCAAATCAACCTCCCCTAGATATTGAATGGATATCAGACTCTGGGTCAACGGGACACATTTGTGGAGATATCCGGATGTTCGCATCATTTGAGACGTTTCAAGAACCGCACCCAGTCTACCTTACAACTCGAAATTCAGTTAATGCAGAAGGTAAAGGTACTGTGACGGTTGAAGCAGCTATTGGTACTCATTGGGAGACCATAAAAATAAGTGATGTAGTATTCATCCCAGGCGCTGCTAATCTCTTTTCCGAATTTAGAATGGCAATAGAGGGATACAAAATTGTACGTGACGAGATTGGGGTGAAGTACTACCGAGATCAGAGTTTGGGACCCTCGGCAGAACAAAAGGAAGGCCTGTATATAATGAAATTTCGCCCCATAAGTCAAGAAACCCACGCCATGATGGCGGACCCAAGGATGTCAAACCTATGACATGGACGGTTGAATCACATCAATACGATGTATATTCAAGAAGCCGTAAGAAAGGGTGCAGTCAAGGGTATTTCACTGGACGATGTCCAGGGTAGGATTCTTTGCGACTCCTAACTATATTAAAACGGACGCCCGGATGTCAAGCCGATGACATGGACGGTTGATTCACATCAACGCGATGTATATTCAGGAAACCGTAAGAAAGGGTGCAGTCAAGGATGTTTTATTGGACGATGTCCAAGGTAGGATTCATTGCGACTCCTGACGATACTTAAGCGTAAGCCCGGATGTCAAGCCTATGATATGGACGGTTGATTCACAGCAACGCGATGTATATTTAGGAAACCGTACTGGTGAGAAGTGAAATGGCATAGTTTTGCTACTGTGTAGCAGTAGTAATTGTTACTGCTATTAGTTTTAATTGAAGAAAGTGAAATTATTTTATTTAGCTATTTTTGTCATTTCTAAGTTATTTGACAATAGCAAAAGTATTGAATATTACTTTCATAGTAATAATTGTAAGGCAAGTATTATGAATATAGCATAGCAAGCGCATGTAAGTATTAGTACATTGATCTGGTTAAGATGCAATGATGACTAGCGCTTGTAACAGAATGCATTAAGACACGGAACTGTTAACATCTCAATAAATACTCTTGTTAATCTTTAGAATAGTAATTCTTGTATTCGGGCAAGTCAATTACTTAATTACACGTGCAATCTGCAACTTTCATAGTAAATCAAACTACATCGGGATTTTACTATTTATCAGTCACACACACCTTAACATTTGGTCCTTCGAACCGGATAGTGTCTGAATCATATTTTTACTGAGGAGTTATTGCGGTGACTGACATTATGGATGCTCTGATTGCAAGAAGAAAGTTGGTGAAGTCCAAGTTAACAAGAGTAAGGGCTAAGGTTGACCATGAGAATGCGCAACTGTGGAATGCGGCTACAGCTGGGGTCTATGATCAACAAATTACGGATATGTGGAAGGACTTCAACTCATTATTTGAAGAAATTATGTCTTCATGCCCGGAGGAGGAGGAGGAAGTACATCTTCAACAATATGACGAAATAGCGGATCGGTTCGATGAAGTTAAGGTGGCAGTGAAGCGCATCATCGGAAGGATGTCTGGCACTGAACCTCAAGCATCGAAAAGGAGGATGTCGGCTGATGGAGCATCGGAGCATGCTGTGACGGTGAAGTTACCAAAATTGGAGACGCCAACATTTTCTGGTAGTATGTTGGAGTGGACTTCATTCAGGGACCTATTTATGTCAAGTATTCATAATCATCCGACACTTAGGGGCGCAGAGAAATTAAGTTATCTCAAAGGTTGTCTGAAGGGAAGTCCAGCAGAATTGTTGCAGCCGTTTTCAATTTCTGATGCAAACTATGAAGAAGCATGAGCTACATTAAACAGAAGATACCATAACACGCGTGAGTTAATTAAAACTCATTTAAATCGACTAATCGATATGCCTATTCTGGAAAGAGAATCAGGAATCGAGTTGCGGAGGATGGTGGACATTGCTTCATCGGTAGTGAGAGCATTAAGGGCACTGGAAAGGCCGATTGATGAAGATAGTGACTTGGCAATGTTGCTCATTACTACAAAGTTGGACAACGAAACACATAAGTTGTGGGAAACGAAAATTGGACGGGAAAGAATTCCAAAGATGGCGGAGCTGATTGAGTTCCTGGATGATCGTGCTGTTATTCTGTGCTCATCGGAATTTGGAAAGAAGTTGCCAATCAGTGAAACTATGCCGGAAAAGCAGCAGGGGAGCAGCAAGAAAATTGTGCATGCTCATCATACGAATGTCAATGCTTGCTGTCTATTATGCTCAAGTAAGGAGCACCTGATTGGGGACTGCGAAGCATTTTTAAAAATGACGGTTGCAGACAGAAGGGCAAAGGTAGTAGAATTGAAGTTATGCTACAAATGCATGCGAGCGGGTCATTTGGCAACGAAGTGTTTTAGCAGTACAACATGCAGCATTTGTCAAGGAGCGCATCACTCACTTTTACACATACGGAGGAATTCGGGAACCGATGTCAGGACAGAATCGGTGACAGCACATATTGGAATTAGTTCTGTATCGGCAACATCAAAGAAAGGATTGATGGCTACTGCAACGATTGCTGTTGAAGATAACAAAGGAAGGTTGCAAGAGTTCAGAGCACTCCTTGATCCAGGCTCCGATGTCAGTTTTGTTTCGGAGAGAGCAGCAAAATCTTTGAAGTTAGAACGGAAGATTTGTGATGTTAATATTTCTGGAGTTGGAGAATCGAAAGCGGGAATTTCCAACTCTTCGATCAAACTTGGGTTAAGATCAAACCAAGAAGATGATTTCGAGATGAAAGTCAATGCTTATATTCTTCCCAAGGTTACAACGATGTTACCGAAGCGAAAAGTTAATGAAGATGAAGTAAGCCATTTAAGAGGTTTGCCTTTAGCAGATCCTGGATTTATGGTACCGGGATACATCGATATACTTTTGGGGGCTGATGTATTCTTCGATGTTATGAGATGTGGAAGAGTAACTGGAGCAAAAGGTAACCCAATCGGACTATTTACTGTGTGGGGTTATGCAGTCGGAGGAATATGTCCATCACAATCAGTTGACAGCGATACATCGGAGTGACCAATTTTATTTCACGATGGGCGGTAGTGTTGAAATAGTTATTTCAAGATGGGCGGAATGGTGAGAAATGAAATGGCATAGTTTTGCTACTGTGTAGCAGTAGTAATTGTTACTGCTATTAGTTTTAATTGAAGAAAGTGAAATTATTTTATTTAGCTATTTTTGTCATTTCTAAGTTATTTGACAATAGCAAAAGTATTGAATATTACTTTCATAGTAATAATTGTAAGGCAAGTATTATGAATATAGCATAGCAAGCGCATGTAAGTATTAGTACATTGATCTGGTTAAGATGCAATGATGACTAGCGCTTGTAACAGAATGCATTAATACACGGAACTGTTAACATCTCAATAAATACTCTTGTTAATCTTTAGAATAGTAATTCTTGTATTCGGGCAAGTCAATTACATAATTACACGTGCAATCTGCAACTTTCATAGTAAATCAAACTACATCGGGATTTTACTATTTATCAGTCACACACACCTCAACACGTACAAAAGGGTGCAGTCAAGGATATTTTATTGGACAAGGATTCATTGCGACTCCTGTGAGATCGGGAAAAAATCCCAAAAAACATTTCAGGAAACCGAAAGAACGGTCAACTACAACAAAGGCAGTAATTCCTGCAGACTTGGCAGTAACATTACCAGTTCCCACAATTGGAGGTGCTAACTATTTCCTCCTAAGCAAGGATGAGGCCCCAGGTTTCAGAACAGCCTTTTTCCAGAAGAAGCACGATATGGTTGCCAACGAAATGGAATTCATAAAGTTCATTAAACCAGACGAGTACCAAGATAAGCAAATTTGTTTCTGATAACGGGACTGAGTTCGGGAATACAAAACTCGAACTAATCTTTGATGTACAAGGCATTATTGGGACTAGTGCACCATACTGTCCTGAAAGTAACGGCCGGATAGAGCGAAAATTCCGGGCCATCAAAGATTGTGCTGGGACTATAATCGAGAATCAGGTGTTCCCGAATACTTGTGGGGATAAGCTGGAGCAGCCACAGTGTACGTAAGAATCAGATTACTTGATAAACAAAGCAAAGAATAGACTGACTTCGAGAAAAATATTTACAAGGAACCCATCGCAAGATTATCTTCGTGTTTGGAAGCACAGCGTACGTGGATATCCCTGATCCTAAAATAAGCACTTTTGACCCAAAAGGCAACATCTATTATGGTGGGATACACCGCTTTCGGGAGAAAATACAAACTTTATAACGAAACATCTCGCCAGATTATAGATGCTAGAAATGTCAACTTCCACGAAAAACATATTTGAAGAAAATATCCCTGCTACTAGCAGTGACGAAAATACAAGTATAGACAATGCATCGGCTCGGACTAGTACTAGGAATATGGAAACACCGGTAGCACCAGCTCCAGAATATAATAGTGACATTGATTCCGGATCCAATAGCCTCCACCCATAAGACTACCTAACTGAAGATGAACTCTTCACGACGAATGACGAATCAGAAACTGGAAAAACCGTCTAAACCAGAAATCTAACAGCAATCAAGAACCAAATAAGCCTTAGTAGTGATAAAAGGATATCGACAAAAATATGGTATTGATAACCTAAAAACATTTGCCTGCGTATGACACCTTTATGTACGATAACTTGGCGGAAGATATTTACGTGAAGAAGACCGATGGAAATTCCAATGGAGAAGCGAACTCGCTTTGCAAACTTAACAAAAGTTTGTCCGGACAAACGTAACCTCCTAGGTATTGAAACTAAATATTCACCAAATTCCTGAGCGACTTTTTACAATGAATCTCATGTACCACAGCGTTTACGCTGGAACAATCAAAAATAGAACCGTGTATCTGGTATTATACGTAGACGACGGACTTATTATCTCAGAAAATAACGAAGCTATTTCTGAAGTTATCAATGAAATATAAAGATTATTTGAAATTAAAACTGAAGATATAAGTACATACGTTGGACTAAAATCTTACAAGAAACGAGAACCGGAACAATAAACATTGCCCAAACTACGTATATATATTTTTAAAAAAACTTATTGGAAAACTACAACATGCCAGACTATAAAATAGCAAACGTAATAATGAAACCAAATTTGGATTTGGTTCCAAGTCTACAACCGGATGAAGCGTTGCTATACAGACGACCCAAAGGTTCACTCCTATTCTTGGCAAAATGTTCTCGCCCTGGCATTTCATTTGCGGCCTCCAAGTTATCACAGTTCCTGCACGTCTTTGACAACAGCCATTGGATAAAAGCCAAATATATCTTGAGGTACTTGAAAGTAACCATGCACCGCAGTATAAAGTATGAACAGAACCCAATTCTGAACTTATTGGATACTCTGACTCGGATTACGCCGGTGATAAACTACAGAGGAAATCAACCAGCGGATATATACTCCTATAGAGAAATGGGGCCATAAGTTGATCCAGTCAAAACCAACCAGTATTAGCTGTATCGCCGAAGCAGAATACATAACCCTGGATTCAGCAGCTAGGGAATCCACATGGCTCCGACGATTCTTGGTTGTACTAGGACAACTCATGACATCGCTGATGCCAATTTGGTTTGACAACTGGACTCGTCAAGAATCCAGAAATGCACAATTATACAAAACATGTGGATGTACATTATCATTATACGGAAAATCTACGGACCACTAATTGAATTCAAGCGGAATACGTACCTACAAATACAATAGCTGATGAATTGACAAAACTACTGGCTGAAACAAAACATCTTGATTCAGGTGAAGGATTTATAATGATATCGATTAAAAAGATAAAACCAAATAAATCACGAGGATCAGATACCTACATATCTATCTGAACAGCTATCATTACCATTATATCTCTTTCAGCCTTGGCATTCGCAAAAGTTACAAATACACCAACATCAAAAACTCCAGCAAACTATTATCAACTAAACTCAATATGGTTTCTACTACAACTAAGTCCGAGGTTCTGATTTACTATTATGATTCCCATAAACGGAAGAGCCACTCAACAAGACGGAATACAGATCCTCTAGAGAAAAGTGAAAGTCAATTTTAAAACAGTACGCAGATAGCCCTTGCAGTCATATTTATAAGAACATTTGAAATTCTTAAAGGGTCGAGTCCATTCGGGAGTACTGCCATTTGTACAAGAACAATGTACAAAAGTGTATAATGATCAATTTGTTCGCCAATTAGAAGAAATGTGTCCTAAAAAAATACCATCACAAGCACCCGTTAAAACAAAGGCGTGTCTTCGAAAGAGCCCTAAATCTTGAGATTGTAGGAATTTCCGCTATCATTATAGCATGTATGGGTCTAAGAGTAATAAGGAGCTCAACGTATACATCAAAAAAATGACAGAAAGGTGCTCTCCATCAAATGATTATGGATCATCGCAAGGACTTAAACACTTTGGAACAAAGATTTCTCTAAAACAAAGAAATAATAATTCGACTTCAGAAAGATTCTAAAACTACCATTGAAGTTGTTGTTGTCACTATACCAGTAGGATTTCGACGAAAGCAAGAATAAACTTATAAGTACAAACTACGCAATATCCTTCATAGCTAACTGTCGTATGATTAGAAAGAACATCATACGAGAAACCCATCGAAACTGGCGGGAAAATGAAAAACAAATTTACCCAAACCTTTTTGATTATCTAAATTTATCCAAAATATGTCAACCGCCACTTTACTACTCGGAAGGAAACCTCCAGCGATGTTCATTATCAGAAATCAAAGACATACTATATATGGACTTCTCAGTTCCATGCATCTCAAAAATCAATATAATAGTAGACGCAGACCCGTTCCAATTCATGATGCAAATGGGACATGAGACATAAACAATATTACAAATAATGTATGATGACCCTACAAACGCCATCATTCAACAAGGAACGAATTGTGTTGACGACATCAATACTCTTAAAGCTCAAAACTGGTACTGAATAGATCGGATCACTGTCTTTCCAGGAAAGCAATACAGCTGGCAGTATATCATACATTGAAGGAATGTAAACCTAGTTACCCAACTGATTAAAAAAAACAAATTGTACAATTGAAACCATTCCATGGAAAATATTACGAATATTGCCCAGGATCCAACTAAACTATAGGACATAAAACCGATTTATGCCCAGATGAAGACTTCCCACTTCCAATAACTACAGCGTTTGAAATTAATGGAGTAAAATAAGAAGGACACCTAAGATTTCACACATTACACGATACTATCAGTGTGACAGTACAAATCAAAAATATAAGGAATCGTGTCATTACAAAAATCCTTTAAAATCATTGAATCAATGAACAAATTCATTTTGTTTACCTATAATTAATTCGACCAGTTAATCTCGGAGAGTAGTATCAATCCGACCAAGAATACGTCGACAACGTCCAATAGAATTAGCATCCATAATTGAAGGAGAGGAAAACTAAGACTAGAAACCTCTCCGCCCCTTATTCTCCATAGACTAGAAATATCTCCATTCATAATTTTCCATTAGAAAAATGAAATTTATCTCAGTGCCTACCAGTAACTTAACCGAAACAAAAATTTTTTCATAAGTCACTAGCTGACAACTTGATCAAACCAAAAGTCCATCAATCCTCTAGGATAATTTTTCACATAATCAAAAGTAATTTCTGCATCCTAAATTACAAAGTTTCTGGAAATGTATCCATTTCACGAAAATAAGTTTTTAATAAGTCTGTTCATGTATAAAAACGCCCAAATTTTACTCCCTAACCATCAAACACAATAGGCGTTCCACACCGAAATTTCTCAGAGGGACAACCTCCTATGGAAGACCTTGTAGACGAGTTTTCTCCAAGGCAAGAATACGTTGTCATCGACCTCACAAGTAGCAGCGAAGAGGAGGACGAAACAAGTTATGAAGAGGACCGGTATGAGCCGGACTTACATCGATTACATATTAATGCACTTTTAATTACCCTTTTCCTGTATAAAAAGGTGTAAAAATCCCGAATAAAACACAGTCGTTAGCTGTCACCATTCGATACTTTAACTCTTTGTAGTTGCCCAAAATTTATTTCTGCATTCAAACACTTCTCCGCATAAGTTTCTGCATATCACTTCAAACAACCATATGCACCAACACAACCATTTTTACTCTTACTTACAATCAACTAAAATGCAACCATAGGTAGTGTTTAAGGATGTATTTTTTTCGCACACTAAGGTTTACATTTGAACAACACACAGAAGAGCAGAACGCGTGTGAGAATTGTGAAAACGCATTTCAAGCAAATATCTCCTGCTCAATATAACGATCAGAACAATATATGCAGGGTGTCACAAAACATGCTAAATCGCACCATGCTATATTTGAGATGAGTTTTGAAATTATAAGTTTTCCAATTTTCCAAATTACTTTCACACTCCAGAATTTGTGAAAGCTATAGGCCAATATTTAAAGCACGTCAAAGTAGCTCACATAACTTTTCATCGTTGCGCTGTTCAACCGAATTGGGGACAACTGTTTACATTAAAATTTATTACCGTTGAGTAGCCTAGCAGTGTTAATTAGTATTTTCACCAGTCTAATTTGCA
Source organism: Allacma fusca (assembly GCA_947179485.1). Classification (NCBI taxonomy): domain Eukaryota; kingdom Metazoa; phylum Arthropoda; class Collembola; order Symphypleona; family Sminthuridae; genus Allacma; species Allacma fusca. The sequence continues at coordinate 41,595,521 of OX359246.1, forward strand.
GTCTAATTTGCAGTCTAATTTGCGGTCGAATTTGCAGTTTAATTTGCAGTCTAATTTGCATTCTAATTTGCAGTCTAATTTGCAGCCTAGTTTGCAGTTTGCAGTATAATTTGCAGTCTAATTACCAGTCTAATTTGCAGACTAATTTGCAGTCTAATTTGCAGTATACTTTGCAGTCATTTGCAGTCTAATTTGCAGTCTAATTTGCAGTCTGATTTGCAGTCTATGTGGAATCTAATTTGCAGTCTAATTTGCAGTCTAAATTGCAGTTCGCAGTCTAATTTACAGTCTAATTTGCAGTCTAATTTACAGTCTAATTTGCAGTCTAATTTGCAGTCTAATTTGCAGTCTAATTTATAGTCTAATTTGCAGTCTAATTTGCAGTTTGCAGTCTAATTTGCAGTCTAATTTGCAGTTTAATTTGCAGTTTATTTGCAGTCTAATTTAAAGTCTAGTTTGCAGTCTAATTTGCAGTTTGCAGTCTAATTTGCAGTCTAATTTGCAGTCTAATTGACAGTTTAACTTGCAGTATAATTTGCAGTCTAATTTGCAGTTTGCGGTCTAATTTGCACTCTAATTTGCAGTTTGCAGTCTAATTTGTAGTCTAATTAACAGTCTAATATACAGTCTAATTATAAGTCTAATTATAAGTCTAATTTAAAGGCTAATTTGCGGTTTGCAGTCTAATTTGCAGTCTAATTTGCAGTCTAATTTTCAGTCTAATTTACAGTCTAATTTGCAGTCTAATTTGCAGTCTAATTTGCAGTCTAATTTGCAGTCTAATTTACACTCTAATTTGCAGTCTAATTTGCAATTTGCAGTCTAATTCGCAGTCTAATTTACACTCTAATTTGCAGTCTAATTTGCAATTTGCAGTCTAATTCGCAGTCTAATTTGCAGTCTAATTTGCAGTCTAATTTGCAGTTTGCAGTCTAATTTGCAGTTTAATTTGCAGTCTAATTTAAAGTCTAATTTGCAGTCTAATTTGCAGTTTGCAGTCTAATTTGCAGTCTAATTTGCAGTCTATATTGGAGTTTGCAGTCTAATTTGCAGTTTGCAGTCTAATTTGCAGTCTCATTTGCAGTTTGCAGTCTAATTTGCAGTCTAATTTGCAGTTTCCAGTCTAATTTGCAGTCTAATTTGCAGTCTAATTTGCAGTCTAATTTGCAGTATACTTTGCAGTCATTTGCAGTCTAATTTGCAGTCTAATTTGCAGTCTGATTTGCAGTCTATGTGGAATCTAATTTGCAGTCTAATTTGCAGTCTAAATTGCAGTTCGCAGTCTAATTTACAGTCTAATTTGCAGTCTAATTTACAGTCTAATTTGCAGTCTAATTTGCAGTCTAATTTGCAGTCTAATTTACAGTCTAATTTGCAGTCTAATTTGCAGTTTGCAGTCTAATTTGCAGTCTAATTTACAGTCTAATTTGCAGTCTAATTTGCAGTTTGCAGTCTAATTTGCAGTCTAATTTGCAGTCTAATTGACAGTTTAACTTGCAGTATAATTTGCAGTCTAATTTGCAGTTTATTTGCAGTCTAATTTAAAGTCTAGTTTGCAGGCTAATTTGCAGTTTGCAGTCTAATTTGCAGTCTAATTTGCAGTCTAATTGACAGTTTAACTTGCAGTATAATTTGCAGTCTAATTTGCAGTTTGCGGTCTAATTTGCACTCTAATTTGCAGTTTGCAGTCTAATTTGTAGTCTAATTAACAGTCTAATATACAGTCTAATTATAAGTCTAATTATAAGTCTAATTTACAGTCTAATTTGCGGTTTGCAGTCTAATTTGCAGTCTAATTTGCAGTCTAATTTGCAGTCTAATTTTCAGTCTAATTTACAGTCTAATTTGCAGTCTAATTTGCAGTCTAATTTGCAGTCTAATTTGCAGTCTAATTTACACTCTAATTTGCAGTCTAATTTGCAATTTGCAGTCTAATTCGCAGTCTAATTTACACTCTAATTTGCAGTCTAATTTGCAATTTGCAGTCTAATTCGCAGTCTAATTTGCAGTCTAATTTGCAGTCTAATTTGCAGTTTGCAGTCTAATTTGCAGTTTAATTTGCAGTCTAATTTAAAGTCTAATTTGCAGTCTAATTTGCAGTTTGCAGTCTAATTTGCAGTCTAATTTGCAGTCTATATTGGAGTTTGCAGTCTAATTTGCAGTTTGCAGTCTCATTTGCAGTCTCATTTGCAGTTTGCAGTCTAATTTGCAGTCTAATTTGCAGTTTCCAGTCTAATTTGCAGTCTAATTTACAGTATACTTTGCAGTCATTTGCAGTCTAATTTGCAGTCTAATTTGCAGTCTGATTTGCAGTCTATGTGGAATCTAATTTGCAGTCTAATTTGCAGTCTAAATTGCAGTTCGCAGTCTAATTTACAGTCTAATTTGCAGTCTAATTTACAGTCTAATTTGCAGTCTAATTTGCAGTCTAATTTGCAGTCTAATTTACAGTCTAATTTGCAGTCTAATTTGCAGTTTGCAGTCTAATTTGCAGTCTAATTTACAGTCTAATTTGCAGTCTAATTTGCGGTCTAATTTGCAGTCTAATTTGCAGTCTAATTTGCAGTCTAATTTGCAGTCTAATTTGCAGTCTAATTTGCAGTTTAATTTGCAGTTTATTTGCAGTCTAATTTAAAGTCTAGTTTGCAGTCTAATTTGCAGTTTGCAGTCTAATTTGCAGTCTAATTTGCAGTCTAATTGACAGTTTAACTTGCAGTATAATTTGCAGTCTAATTTGCAGTTTGCGGTCTAATTTGCACTCCAATTTGCAGTTTGCAGTCTAATTTGTAGTCTAATTAACAGTCTAATATACAGTCTAATTATAAGTCTAATTATAAGTCTAATTTACAGTCTAATTTGCGGTTTGCAGTCTAATTTGCAGTCTAATTTGCAGTCTAATTTTCAGTCTAATTTACAGTCTAATTTGCAGTCTAATTTGCAGTCTAATTTGCAGTCTAATTTGCAGTCTAATTTGCAGTCTAATTTACACTCTAATTTGCAGTCTAATTTGCAGTTTGCAGTCTAATTTGCAGTCTAATTTGCAGTTTGCAGTCTAATTTGCAGTCTAATTTACAGTCTAATTTACAGTCTAATTTGCAGTCTAATTTGCAGTTTGCAGTCTAATTTGCAGTCTAATTTACAGTCTAATTTACAGTCTAATTTACAGTTTAATTTGCAGTCTAATTTGCAGTTTGCAGTCTAATTTGCAGTCTAATTTGCAGTCATTTGCAGTCTAATTTGCAGTCTAATTTGCAGTCTAATTTGCAGTCTAATTTGCAGTCTAATTTGCAGTCTAATTTGCAGTCTAATTTGCAGTCTAATTTGCAGTCTAATTTGCAGTTTGCAGTCTAATTTGCAGTCTAATTAAAGTCTAATTTGCAGTCTAATTTGCATTTTGCAGTCTAATTTGCAGTCTTATTTGCAGTCTAATTTGCAGACTAATTGACAGTTTAATTTGCAGTCTAATTTGCAGTCTAATTTGCAGTTTGCGGTCTAATTTGCACACTAATTTGCAGTTTGCAGTCTAATTTGTAGTCTTATTAACAGTCTAATATACATTCTAATTTACAGTCTAATTATAAGTCTAATTTGCGGTTTGCAGTCTAATTTGCAGTCTAATTTGCAGTTTGCAGTCTAATTTGCAGTCTAATTTTCAGTCTAATATACAGTCTAATTTGCAGTCTTATTTGCAGTTTGCAGTCTAATTCGCATTTTAATTTTCAGTCTAATATACAGTCTAATTTGCAGTCTTATTTGCAGTCTAATTTGCAGTCTAATTTGCAGCCTAATTTGCAGTCTAATTTGCAGTCTAATTTGCAGTCTAATTTGCAGTCTAATTTGCAGTCTAATTTGCAGTCCAATTTGCAGTCTAATTTACAGTCTAATTTGCAGTCTAATTTGCAGTCTAATTTGCAGTTTGCAGTCTAATTCACAGTCTAATTTGCAGTCTAATTTGCAGTATAATTTGCAGTTTGCAGTCTAATTTGCAGTTTGCAGTCTAATTTGCAGTCTAATTTGCAGTTTGCAGTCTAAATTGCAGTCTAATTTACAGTCTAATTTGCTGTCTAATTTGCAGTCTAATTTGCAGTTTGCAGTCTAATTTTCAGTCTAATTTACAGTCTAATTTACAGTCTAATTTGCAGTCTAATTTGCAGTTTGCAGTCTAATTTGCAGTCTAATTCGCAGTCTAATTCGCAGTCTAATTTGCAGTCTAATTTGCAGTTTCCAGTCTAATTTGCAGTCTAATTTACAGTCTCATTTGCAGTCTAATTTGCAGTCTAATTTACAGTCTAATTTGCAGTCTAATTTACAGTCTAATTTGCATTCTAATTTGCAGTCTAATTTGCAGCCAAGTTTGCAGTTTGCAGTATAATTTGCAGTCTAATTTGCAGTCTAATTTGCACACTAATTTGCAGTCTAATTTGCAGTATAATTTACAGTATAATTTGCAGTCTGATTTGCAGTCTATGTGGAATCTAATTTGCAGTATAATTTGCAGTCTAATTTGCAGTCTAATTTGCAGTTCCCAGTCTAATTCACAGTCTAATTTGCATTCTTATTTGCAGTCTAATTTGCAGTCTAATTTGCAGTCTAATTTGCAGTCTAATTTGCAGTCCAATTTGCAGTCTAATTTGCAGTTTAATTTGCAGTTTATTTGCAGTCTAATTTACAGTCTAATTTGCAGTCTAATTTGCAGTTTGCAGTCTAATTTGCATTTTACAGTCTAATTTGCAGTTTGCAGTCTAATTTGCAGTTTGCAGTCTAATTTGCAGTCTAATTTACAGCCTAATTTACAGTTTAATTGGCAGTCTAATTTGCAGTTTGCAGTCTAATTTGCAGTCTAATTTGCAGTCTAATTTGCAGTCTAATTTGCAGTCATTTGCAGTCTAATTTGCAGTCGAATTTGCAGTCTAATTTGCAGTCTAATTTGCAGTCTAATTTAAAGTCTAATTTGCAGTTTGCAGTATAATTTGCAGTCTAATTACCAGTCTAATTTGCAGACTAATTTGCAGTCTAATTTGCAGTATACTTTGCAGTCATTTGCAGTCTAATTTGCGGTCTAATTTGCAGTCTGATTTGCAGTCTATGTGGAATCTAATTTGCAGTCTAATTTGCAGTCTAATTTGCAGTTCGCAGTCTAATTTACAGTCTAATTTGCAGTATAATTTACAGTCTAATTTGCAGTCTAATTTGCAGTCTAATTTGCAGTCTAATTTGCAGTCTAATTTGCAGTCTAATTTGCAGTTTGCAGTCTAATTTGCAGTCTAATTTACAGTCTAATTTGCAGTCTAATTTGCGGTCTAATTTGCAGTCTAATTTGCAGTCTAATTTGCAGTCTAATTTGCAGTCTAATTTGCAGTCTAATTTGCAGTTTAAATTGCAGTTTATTTGCAGTCTAATTTAAAGTCTAGTTTGCAGTCTAATTTGCAGTTTGCAGTCTAATTTGCAGTCTAATTTGCAGTCTAATTGACAGTTTAACTTGCAGTATAATTTGCAGTCTAATTTGCAGTTTGCGGTCTAATTTGCACTCTAATTTGCAGTTTGCAGTCTAATTTGTAGTCTAATTAACAGTCTAATATACAGTCTAATTATAAGTCTAATTATAAGTCTAATTTACAGTCTAATTTGCGGTTTGCAGTCTAATTTGCAGTCTAATTACCAGTCTAATTTGCAGACTAATTTGCAGTCTAATTTGCAGTATACTTTGCAGTCATTTGCAGTCTAATTTGCAGTCTAATTTGCAGTCTAATTTACACTCTAATTTGCAGTCTAATTTGCAATTTGCAGTCTAATTCGCAGTCTAATTTACACTCTAATTTGCAGTCTAATTTGCAATTTGCAGTCTAATTCGCAGTCTAATTTGCAGTCTAATTTGCAGTCTAATTTGCAGTTTGCAGTCTAATTTGCAGTTTGCAGTCTAATTTGCAGTCTAATTTGCAGTTTGCAGTCTAATTTGCAGTCTAATTTACAGTCTAATTTACAGTATAATTTGCAGTCTGATTTGCAGTCTATGTGGAATCTAATTTGCAGTATAATTTGCAGTCTAATTTGCAGTCTAATTTGCAGTTCCCAGTCTAATTCACAGTCTAATTTGCATTCTTATTAGCAGTCTAATTTGCAGTCTAATTTGCAGTCTAATTTGCAGTCTAATTTGCAGTCTAATTTGCAGTTTAATTTGCAGTTTATTTGCAGTCTAATTTACAGTCTAATTTGCAGTCTAATTTGCAGTCTAATTTGCAGTCTAATTTAAAGTCTAATTTGCAGTTTGCAGTATAATTTGCAGTCTAATTACCAGTCTAATTTGCAGACTAATGTGCAGTCTAATTTGCAGTATACTTTGCAGTCATTTGCAGTCTAATTTGCGGTCTAATTTGCAGTCTAATTTGCAGTCTAATTTGCAGTCTAATTTGCAGTCTAATTTGCAGTCTAATTTGCAGTCCAATTTGCAGTCTAATTTGCAGTTTAATTTGCAGTTTATTTGCAGTCTAATTTACAGTCTAATTTGCAGTCTAATTTGCAGTTTGCAGTCTAATTTGCATTTTACAGTCTAATTTGCAGTTTGCAGTCTAATTTGCAGTTTGCAGTCTAATTTGCAGTCTAATTTACAGCCTAATTTACAGTTTAATTGGCAGTCTAATTTGCAGTTTGCAGTCTAATTTGCAGTCTAATTTGCAGTCTAATTTGCAGTCTAATTTGCAGTCATTTGCAGTCTAATTTGCAGTCGAATTTGCAGTCTAATTTGCAGTCTAATTTGCAGTCTAATTTAAAGTCTAATTTGCAATTTGCAGTATAATTTGCAGTCTAATTACCAGTCTAATTTGCAGACTAATTTGCAGTCTAATTTGCAGTATACTTTGCAGTCATTTGCAGTCTAATTTGCGGTCTAATTTGCAGTCTGATTTGCAGTCTATGTGGAATCTAATTTGCAGTCTAATTTGCAGTCTAATTTGCAGTTCGCAGTCTAATTTACAGTCTAATTTGCAGTCTAATTTACAGTCTAATTTGCAGTCTAATTTGCAGTCTAATTTGCAGTCTAATTTGCAGTCTAATTCGCAGTCTAATTTACACTCTAATTTGCAGTCTAATTTGCAATTTGCAGTCTAATTCACAGTCTAATTTGCAGTCTAATTTGCAGTCTAATTTGCAGTTTGCAGTCTAATTTGCAGTTTGCAGTCTAATTTGCAGTCTAATTTGCAGTTTGCAGTCTAATTTGCAGTCTAATTTACAGTCTAATTTACAGTATAATTTGCAGTCTGATTTGCAGTCTATGTGGAATCTAATTTGCAGTATAATTTGCAGTATAATTTGCAGTCTAATTTGCAGTCTAATTTGCAGTTCCCAGTCTAATTCACAGTCTAATTTGCATTCTTATTAGCAGTCTAATTTGCAGTCTAATTTGCAGTCTAATTTGCAGTCTAATTTGCAGTCTAATTTGCAGTTTAATTTGCAGTTTATTTGCAGTCTAATTTACAGTCTAATTTGCAGTCTAATTTGCAGTTTGCAGTCTAATTTGCATTTTACAGTCTAATTTGCAGTTTGCAGTCTAATTTGCAGTTTGCAGTCTAATTTGCAGTCTAATTTACAGCCTAATTTACAGTTTAATTTGCAGTCTAATTTGCAGTTTGCAGTCTAATTTGCAGTCTAATTTGCAGTCTAGTTTGCAGTCTAATTTGCAGTCATTTGCAGTCTAATTTGCAGTCGAATTTGCAGTCTAATTTGCAGTCTAATTTGCAGTCTAATTTAAAGTCTAATTTGCAGTTTGCAGTATAATTTGCAGTCTAATTACCAGTCTAATTTGCAGACTAATTTGCAGTCTAATTTGCAGTATACTTTGCAGTCATTTGCAGTCTAATTTGCGGTCTAATTTGCAGTCTAATTTGCAGTCTAATTTGCAGTCTAATTTGCAGTCTAATTTGCAGTCTAATTTGCAGTCCAATTTGCAGTCTAATTTGCAGTTTAATTTGCAGTTTATTTGCAGTCTAATTTACAGTCTAATTTGCAGTCTAATTTGCAGTTTGCAGTCTAATTTGCATTTTACAGTCTAATTTGCAGTTTGCAGTCTAATTTGCAGTTTGCAGTCTAATTTGCAGTCTAATTTACAGCCTAATTTACAGTTTAATTGGCAGTCTAATTTGCAGTTTGCAGTCTAATTTGCAGTCTAATTTGCAGTCTAATTTGCAGTCTAATTTGCAGTCATTTGCAGTCTAATTTGCAGTCGAATTTGCAGTCTAATTTGCAGTCTAATTTGCAGTCTAATTTAAAGTCTAATTTGCAGTTTGCAGTATAATTTGCAGTCTAATTACCAGTCTAATTTGCAGACTAATTTGCAGTCTAATTTGCAGTATACTTTGCAGTCATTTGCAGTCTAATTTGCGGTCTAATTTGCAGTCTGATTTGCAGTCTATGTGGAATCTAATTTGCAGTCTAATTTGCAGTCTAATTTGCAGTTCGCAGTCTAATTTACAGTCTAATTTGCAGTCTAATTTACAGTCTAATTTGCAGTCTAATTTGCAGTCTAATTTGCAGTCTAATTTGCAGTCTAATTCGCAGTCTAATTTACACTCTAATTTGCAGTCTAATTTGCAATTTGCAGTCTAATTCACAGTCTAATTTGCAGTCTAATTTGCAGTCTAATTTGCAGTTTGCAGTCTAATTTGCAGTTTGCAGTCTAATTTGCAGTCTAATTTGCAGTTTGCAGTCTAATTTGCAGTCTAATTTACAGTCTAATTTACAGTATAATTTGCAGTCTGATTTGCAGTCTATGTGGAATCTAATTTGCAGTATAATTTGCAGTCTAATTTGCAGTCTAATTTGCAGTTCCCAGTCTAATTCACAGTCTAATTTGCATTCTTATTTGCAGTCTAATTTGCAGTCTAATTTGCAGTCTAATTTGCAGTCTAATTTGCAGTCTAATTTGCAGTTTAATTTGCAGTTTAATTACCAGTCTAATTTGCAGACTAATTTGCAGTCTAATTTGCAGTATACTTTGCAGTCATTTGCAGTCTAATTTGCGGTCTAATTTGCAGTCTGATTTGCAGTCTATGTGGAATCTAATTTGCAGTCTAATTTGCAGTCTAATTTGCAGTTCGCAGTCTAATTTACAGTCTAATTTGCAGTCTAATTTACAGTCTAATTTGCAGTCTAATTTGCAGTCTAATTTGCAGTCTAATTTGCAGTCTAATTCGCAGTCTAATTTACACTCTAATTTGCAGTCTAATTTGCAATTTGCAGTCTAATTCACAGTCTAATTTGCAGTCTAATTTGCAGTCTAATTTGCAGTTTGCAGTCTAATTTGCAGTTTGCAGTCTAATTTGCAGTCTAATTTGCAGTTTGCAGTCTAATTTGCAGTCTAATTTACAGTCTAATTTACAGTATAATTTGCAGTCTGATTTGCAGTCTATGTGGAATCTAATTTGCAGTATAATTTGCAGTATAATTTGCAGTCTAATTTGCAGTCTAATTTGCAGTTCCCAGTCTAATTCACAGTCTAATTTGCATTCTTATTAGCAGTCTAATTTGCAGTCTAATTTGCAGTCTAATTTGCAGTCTAATTTGCAGTCTAATTTGCAGTTTAATTTGCAGTTTATTTGCAGTCTAATTTACAGTCTAATTTGCAGTCTAATTTGCAGTTTGCAGTCTAATTTGCATTTTACAGTCTAATTTGCAGTTTGCAGTCTAATTTGCAGTTTGCAGTCTAATTTGCAGTCTAATTTACAGCCTAATTTACAGTTTAATTTGCAGTCTAATTTGCAGTTTGCAGTCTAATTTGCAGTCTAATTTGCAGTCTAGTTTGCAGTCTAATTTGCAGTCATTTGCAGTCTAATTTGCAGTCGAATTTGCAGTCTAATTTGCAGTCTAATTTGCAGTCTAATTTAAAGTCTAATTTGCAGTTTGCAGTATAATTTGCAGTCTAATTACCAGTCTAATTTGCAGACTAATTTGCAGTCTAATTTGCAGTATACTTTGCAGTCATTTGCAGTCTAATTTGCGGTCTAATTTGCAGTCTAATTTGCAGTCTAATTTGCAGTCTAATTTGCAGTCTAATTTGCAGTCTAATTTGCAGTCCAATTTGCAGTCTAATTTGCAGTTTAATTTGCAGTTTATTTGCAGTCTAATTTACAGTCTAATTTGCAGTCTAATTTGCAGTTTGCAGTCTAATTTGCATTTTACAGTCTAATTTGCAGTTTGCAGTCTAATTTGCAGTTTGCAGTCTAATTTGCAGTCTAATTTACAGCCTAATTTACAGTTTAATTGGCAGTCTAATTTGCAGTTTGCAGTCTAATTTGCAGTCTAATTTGCAGTCTAATTTGCAGTCTAATTTGCAGTCATTTGCAGTCTAATTTGCAGTCGAATTTGCAGTCTAATTTGCAGTCTAATTTGCAGTCTAATTTAAAGTCTAATTTGCAGTTTGCAGTATAATTTGCAGTCTAATTACCAGTCTAATTTGCAGACTAATTTGCAGTCTAATTTGCAGTATACTTTGCAGTCATTTGCAGTCTAATTTGCGGTCTAATTTGCAGTCTGATTTGCAGTCTATGTGGAATCTAATTTGCAGTCTAATTTGCAGTCTAATTTGCAGTTCGCAGTCTAATTTACAGTCTAATTTGCAGTCTAATTTACAGTCTAATTTGCAGTCTAATTTGCAGTCTAATTTGCAGTCTAATTTGCAGTCTAATTCGCAGTCTAATTTACACTCTAATTTGCAGTCTAATTTGCAATTTGCAGTCTAATTCACAGTCTAATTTGCAGTCTAATTTGCAGTCTAATTTGCAGTTTGCAGTCTAATTTGCAGTTTGCAGTCTAATTTGCAGTCTAATTTGCAGTTTGCAGTCTAATTTGCAGTCTAATTTACAGTCTAATTTACAGTATAATTTGCAGTCTGATTTGCAGTCTATGTGGAATCTAATTTGCAGTATAATTTGCAGTCTAATTTGCAGTCTAATTTGCAGTTCCCAGTCTAATTCACAGTCTAATTTGCATTCTTATTTGCAGTCTAATTTGCAGTCTAATTTGCAGTCTAATTTGCAGTCTAATTTGCAGTCTAATTTGCAGTTTAATTTGCAGTTTATTTGCAGTCTAATTTACAGTCTAATTTGCAGTCTAATTTGCAGTTTGCAGTCTAATTTGCACTTTACAGTCTAATTTGCAGTTTGCAGTCTAATTTGCAGTTTGCAGTCTAATTTGCAGTCTAATTTACAGCCTAATTTACAGTTTAATTTGCAGTCTAATTTGCAGTTTGCAGTCTAATTTGCAGTCTAATTTGCAGTCTAGTTTGCAGTCTAATTTGCAGTCATTTGCAGTCTAATTTGCAGTCGAATTTGCAGTCTAATTTGCAGTCTAATTTGCAGTCTAATTTAAAGTCTAATTTGCAGTTTGCAGTATAATTTGCAGTCTAATTACCAGTCTAATTTGCCGACTAATTTGCAGTCTAATTTGCAGTATACTTTGCAGTCATTTGCAGTCTAATTTGCGGTCTAATTTGCAGTCTAATTTGCAGTCTAATTTGCAGTCTAATTTGCAGTCTAATTTGCAGTCTAATTTGCAGTCTAATTTGCAGTCTAATTTGCAGTCTAATTTGCAGTTTAATTTGCAGTTTATTTGCAGTCTAATTTACAGTCTAATTTGCAGTCTAATTTGCAGTTTGCAGTCTAATTTGCATTTTACAGTCTAATTTGCAGTTTGCAGTCTAATTTGCAGTTTGCAGTCTAATTTGCAGTCTAATTTACAGCCTAATTTACAGTTTAATTGGCAGTCTAATTTGCAGTTTGCAGTCTAATTTGCAGTCTAATTTGCAGTCTAATTTGCAGTCTAATTTGCAGTCATTTGCAGTCTAATTTGCAGTCGAATTTGCAGTCTAATTTGCAGTCTAATTTGCAGTCTAATTTAAAGTCTAATTTGCAGTTTGCAGTATAATTTGCAGTCTAATTACCAGTCTAATTTGCAGACTAATTTGCAGTCTAATTTGCAGTATACTTTGCAGTCATTTGCAGTCTAATTTGCGGTCTAATTTGCAGTCTGATTTGCAGTCTATGTGGAATCTAATTTGCAGTCTAATTTGCAGTCTAATTTGCAGTTCGCAGTCTAATTTACAGTCTAATTTGCAGTCTAATTTACAGTCTAATTTGCAGTCTAATTTGCAGTCTAATTTGCAGTCTAATTTGCAGTCTAATTTGCAGTCTAATTTGCAGTCTAATTTAAAGTCTAATTTGCAGTTTGCAGTATAATTTGCAGTCTAATTACCAGTCTAATTTGCCGACTAATTTGCAGTCTAATTTGCAGTATACTTTGCAGTCTAATTTGCAGTCTAATTTACAGTCTAATTTGCAGTCTAATTTGCGGTCTAATTTGCAGTCTAATTTGCAGTCTAATTTGCAGTCTAATTTGCAGTCTAATTTGCAGTCTAATTTGCAGTTTAATTTGCAGTTTATTTGCAGTCTAATTTAAAGTCTAGTTTGCAGTCTAATTTGCAGTTTGCAGTCTAATTTGCAGTCTAATTTGCAGTCTAATTGACAGTTTAACTTGCAGTATAATTTGCAGTCTAATTTGCAGTTTGCGGTCTAATTTGCACTCTAATTTGCAGTTTGCAGTCTAATTTGTAGTCTAATTAACAGTCTTATATACAGTCTAATTATAAGTCTAATTATAAGTCTAATTTACAGTCTAATTTGCGGTTTGCAGTCTAATTTGCAGTCTAATTTGCAGTCTAATTTTCAGTCTAATTTACAGTCTAATTTGCAGTCTAATTTGCAGTCTACTTTGCAGTGTAATTTGCAGTCTAATTTGCAGTCTAATTTACACTCTAATTTGCAGTCTAATTTGCAATTTGCAGTCTAATTCGCAGTCTAATTTACACTCTAATTTGCAGTCTAATTTGCAATTTGCAGTCTAATTCGCAGTCTAATTTGCAGTCTAATTTGCAGTCTAATTTGCAGTTTGCAGTCTAATTTGCAGTTTGCAGTCTAATTTGCAGTCTAATTTGCAGTTTGCAGTCTAATTTGCAGTCTAGTTTACAGTCTAATTTACAGTATAATTTGCAGTCTGATTTGCAGTCTATGTGGAATCTAATTTGCAGTCTAATTTGCAGTCTAATTTGCAGTTCCCAGTCTAATTCACAGTCTAATTTGCATTCTTATTTGCAGTCTAATTTGCAGTCTAATTTGCAGTCTAATTTGCAGTCTAATTTGCAGTTTAATTTGCAGTTTATTTGCAGTCTAATTTACAGTCTAATTTGCAGTCTAATTTGCAGTTTGCAGTCTAATTTGCATTTTACAGTCTAATTTGCAGTTTGCAGTCTAATTTGCAGTTTGCAGTCTAATTTGCAGTCTAATTTACAGCCTAATTTACAGTTTAATTTGCAGTCTAATTTGCAGTTTGCAGTCTAATTTGCAGTCTAATTTGCAGTCTAGTTTGCAGTCTAATTTGCAGTCATTTGCAGTCTAATTTGCAGTCGAATTTGCAGTCGAATTTGCAGTCTAATTTGCAGTCTAATTTAAAGTCTAATTTGCAGTTTGCAGTATAATTTGCAGTCTAATTACCAGTCTAATTTGCAGACTAATTTGCAGTCTAATTTGCAGTATACTTTGCAGTCATTTGCAGTCTAATTTGCGGTCTAATTTGCAGTCTGATTTGCAGACTATGTGGAATCTAATTTGCAGTCTTATTTGCAGTTTGCAGTCTAATTTGCAGTCTAATTTACAGTCTAATTTGCAGTCTAATTTGCGGTCTAATTTGCAGTCTAATTTGCAGTCTAATTTGCAGTCTAATTTGCAGTTTAATTTGCAGTTTATTTGCAGTCTAATTTAAAGTCTAGTTTGCAGTCTAATTTGCAGTTTGCAGTCTAATTTGCAGTCTAATTTGCAGTCTAATTGACAGTTTAACTTGCAGTATAATTTGCAGTCTAATTTGCAGTTTGCGGTCTAATTTGCACTCTAATTTGCAGTTTGCAGTCTAATTTGTAGTCTAATTAACAGTCTAATATACAGTCTAATTATAAGTCTAATTATAAGTCTAATTTACAGTCTAATTTGCGGTTTGCAGTCTAATTTGCAGTCTAATTTGCAGTCTAATTTGCAGTCTACTTTGCAGTCTAATTTGCAGTCTAATTTGCAGTCTAATTTACACTCTAATTTGCAGTCAAATTTGCAATTTGCAGTCTAATTCGCAGTCTAATTTACACTCTAATTTGCAGTCTAATTTGCAATTTGCAGTCTAATTCGCAGTCTAATTTGCAGTCTAATTTGCAGTCTAATTTGCAGTTTGCAGTCTAATTTGCAGTTTGCAGTCTAATTTGCAGTCTAATTTGCAGTTTGCAGTCTAATTTGCAGTCTAATTTACAGTCTAATTTACAGTCTAATTTGCAGTCTAATTTGCAGTTTGCAGTCTAATTTGCAGTCTAATTTACAGTCTAATTTACAGTCTAATTTACAGTCTAATTTGCAGTTTGCAGTCTAATTTGCAGTCTAATTTGCAGTCATTTGCAGTCTAATTTGCAGTCTAATTTGCAGTCTAATTTGCAGTCTAATTTGCAGTTTAATATTCAGTTTATTTGCAGTCTAATTTAAAGTCTAGTTTGCAGTCTAATTTGCAGTTTGCAGTCTAATTTGCAGTCTAATTTGCAGTCTAATTGACAGTTTAACTTGCAGTATAATTTGCAGTCTAATTTGCAGTTTGCGGTCTAATTTGCACTCTAATTTGCAGTTTGCAGTCTAATTTGTAGTCTAATTAACAGTCTAATATACAGTCTAATTATAAGTCTAATTATAAGTCTAATTTACAGTCTAATTTGCAGTTTGCAGTCTAATTTGCAGTCTAATTTACAGCCTAATTTACAGTTTAATTTGCAGTCTAATTTGCAGTTTGCAGTCTAATTTGCAGTCTAATTTGCAGTCTAGTTTGCAGTCTAATTTGCAGTCATTTGCAGTCTAATTTGCAGTCGAATTTGCAGTCTAATTTGCAGTCTAATTTGCAGTCTAATTTAAAGTCTAATTTGCAGTTTGCAGTATAATTTGCAGTCTAATTACCAGTCTAATTTGCAGAATAATTTGCAGTCTAATTTGCAGTATACTTTGCAGTCATTTGCAGTCTAATTTGCGGTCTAATTTGCAGTCTGATTTGCAGTCTATGTGGAATCTAATTTGCAGTCTAATTTGCAGTTTGCAGTCTAATTTGCAGTCTAATTTACAGTCTAATTTGCAGTCTAATTTGCGGTCTAATTTGCAGTCTAATTTGCAGTCTAATTTGCAGTCTAATTTGCAGTTTAATTTGCAGTTTATTTGCAGTCTAATTTAAAGTCTAGTTTGCAGTCTAATTTGCAGTTTGCAGTCTAATTTGCAGTCTAATTTGCAGTCTAATTGACAGTTTAACTTGCAGTATAATTTGCAGTCTAATTTGCAGTTTGCGGTCTAATTTGCACTCTAATTTGCAGTTTGCAGTCTAATTTGTAGTCTAATTAACAGTCTAATATACAGTCTAATTATAAGTCTAATTATAAGTCTAATTTACAGTCTAATTTGCGGTTTGCAGTCTAATTTGCAGTCTAATTTGCAGTCTAATTTGCAGTCTACTTTGCAGTCTAATTTGCAGTCTAATTTGCAGTCTAATTTACACTCTAATTTGCAGTCTAATTTGCAATTGGCAGTCTAATTCGCAGTCTAATTTACACTCTAATTTGCAGTCTAATTTGCAATTTGCAGTCTAATTCGCAGTCTAATTTGCAGTCTAATTTGCAGTCTAATTTGCAGTTTGCAGTCTAATTTGCAGTTTGCAGTCTAATTTGCAGTCTAATTTGCAGTTTGCAGTCTAATTTGCAGTCTAATTTACAGTCTAATTTACAGTCTAATTTGCAGTCTAATTTGCAGTTTGCAGTCTAATTTGCAGTCTAATTTACAGTCTAATTTACAGTCTAATTTACAGTCTAATTTGCAGTTTGCAGTCTAATTTGCAGTCTAATTTGCAGTCATTTGCAGTCTAATTTGCAGTCTAATTTGCAGTCTAATTTGCAGTCTAATTTGCAGTTTAATATTCAGTTTATTTGCAGTCTAATTTAAAGTCTAGTTTGCAGTCTAATTTGCAGTTTGCAGTCTAATTTGCAGTCTAATTTGCAGTCTAATTGACAGTTTAACTTGCAGTATAATTTGCAGTCTAATTTGCAGTTTGCGGTCTAATTTGCACTCTAATTTGCAGTTTGCAGTCTAATTTGTAGTCTAATTAACAGTCTAATATACAGTCTAATTATAAGTCTAATTATAAGTCTAATTTACAGTCTAATTTGCGGTTTGCAGTCTAATTTGCAGTCTAATTTGCAGTCTAATTTTCAGTCTAATTTACAGTCTAATTTGCAGTCTAATTTGCAGTCTAATTTGCAGTCTAATTTGCAGTCTAATTTGCAGTCTAATTTACACTCTAATTGGCAGTCTAATTTGCAATTTGCAGTCTAATTCGCAGTCTAATTTACACTCTAATTTGCAGTCTAATTTGCAATTTGCAGTCTAATTCGCAGTCTAATTTGCAGTCTAATTTGCAGTTTGCAGTCTAATTTGCAGTTTGCAGTCTAATTTGCAGTTTGCAGTCTAATTTGCAGTCTAATTTGCAGTTTGCAGTCTAATTTGCAGTCTAATTTACAGTCTAATTTACAGTCTAATTTGCAGTCTAATTTGCAGTTTGCAGTCTTATTTGCAGTCTAATTTACAGTCTAATTTACAGTCTAATTTACAGTTTAATTTACAGTTTAATTTGCAGTCTAATTTGCAGTTTGCAGTCTAATTTGCAGTCTAATTTGCAGTCTAATTTGCAGTCTAATTTAAAGCCTAATTTGCAGTCTAATTTGCAGTTTGCAGTCTAATTTGCAGTCTAATTTGCAGTCTAATTTAAAGTCTAATTTGCAGTCTAATTTACAGTCTAATTTTCATTCTAATTTGCAGTCTAATTTGCAGTCATTTGCAGTCTAATTTCCAGTCTAATTTGCAGTCTAATTTGCAGTCTAATTTGTAGTCTAATTTGCAGTCTAATTTACAGTCTAATTTGCAGTCTAATTTGCAGTTTGCAGTCTAATTTGCAGTCTAATTAAAGTCTAATTTGCAGTCTAATTTTGAGTCTAATTTGCAGTCTAATTTGCAGTCTAATTTACAGTCTAATTTGCAGTCTAATTTGCAGTCTAATTTGCAGTCTAATTTGCAGTCTAATTTACACTCTAATTGGCAGTCTAATTTGCAATTTGCAGTCTAATTCGCAGTCTAATTTACAGTCTAATTTGCAGTCTAATTTGCAGTTTGCAGTCTAATTTGCATTTTACAGTCTAATTTGCAGTTTGCAGTCTAATTTGCAGTTTGCAGTCTAATTTGCAGTCTAATTTACAGCCTAATTTACAGTTTAATTTGCAGTCTAATTTGCAGTTTGCAGTCTAATTTGCAGTCTAATTTGCAGTCTAGTTTGCAGTCTAATTTGCAGTCATTTGCAGTCTAATTTGCAGTCGAATTTGCAGTCTAATTTGCAGTCTAATTTGCAGTCTAATTTAAAGTCTAATTTGCAGTTTGCAGTATAATTTGCAGTCTAATTACCAGTCTAATTTGCAGACTAATTTGCAGTCTAATTTGCAGTATACTTTGCAGTCATTTGCAGTCTAATTTGCGGTCTAATTTGCGGTCTGATTTGCAGACTATGTGGAATCTAATTTGCAGTCTAATTTGCAGTCTAATTTGCAGTTCGCAGTCTAATTTACAGTCTAATTTGCAGTCTAATTTACAGTCTAATTTGCAGTCTAATTTGCAGTCTAATTTGCAGTCTAATTTACAGTCTAATTTGCAGTCTAATTTGCAGTTTGCAGTCTAATTTGCAGTCTAATTTACAGTCTAATTTGCAGTCTAATTTGCGGTCTAATTTGCAGTCTAATTTGCAGTCTAATTTAAAGTCTAGTTTGCAGTCTAATTTGCAGTTTGCAGTCTAATTTGCAGTCTAATTTGCAGTCTAATTGACAGTTTAACTTGCAGTATAATTTGCAGTCTAATTTGCAGTTTGCGGTCTAATTTGCACTCTAATTTGCAGTTTGCAGTCTAATTTGTAGTCTAATTACCAGTCTAATATACAGTCTAATTATAAGTCTAATTATAAGTCTAATTTACAGTCTAATTTGCGGTTTGCAGTCTAATTTGCAGTCTAATTTGCAGTCTAATTTTCAGTCTAATTTACAGTCTAATTTGCAGTCTAATTTTCAGTTTGCAGTCTAATTTGCAGTCTAATTAAAGTCTAATTTGCAGTCTAATTTTCAGTCTAATTTGCAGTCTAATTTGCAGTCTAATTTACAGTCTAATTTGCAGTCTAATTTGCAGTCTAATTTGCAGTCTAATTTGCAGTCTAATTTACACTCTAATTGGCAGTCTAATTTGCAATTTGCAGTCTAATTCGCAGTCGAATTTGCAGTCTAATTTGCAGTCTAATTTGCAGTCTAATTTAAAGTCTAATTTGCAGTTTGCAGTATAATTTGCAGTCTAATTACCAGTCTAATTTGCAGTCTAATTTGCGGTCTAATTTGCAGTCTGATTTGCAGACTATGTGGAATCTAATTTGCAGTCTAATTTGCAGTCTAATTTGCAGTTCGCAGTCTAATTTACAGTCTAATTTGCAGTCTAATTTACAGTCTAATTTGCAGTCTAATTTGCAGTCTAATTTACAGTCTAATTTGCAGTCTAATTTGCAGTTTGCAGTCTAATTTGCAGTCTAATTTACAGTCTAATTTGCAGTCTAATTTGCGGTCTAATTTGCAGTCTAATTTGCAGTCTAATTTGCAGTCTAATTTGCAGTCTAATTTGCAGTCTAATTTGCAGTCTAATTTGCAGTCTAATTTGCAGTCTAATTTGCAGTCTAGTTTGCAGTCTAATTTGCAGTTTGCAGTCTAATTTGCAGTCTAATTTGCAGTCTTATTGACAGTTTAACTTGCAGTATAATTTGCAGTCTAATTTGCAGTTTGCGGTCTAATTTGCACTCTAATTTGCAGTTTGCAGTCTAATTTGTAGTCTAATTAACAGTCTAATATACAGTCTAATTATAAGTCTAATTATAAGTCTAATTTACAGTCTAATTTGCGGTTTGCAGTCTAATTTGCAGTCTAATTTGCAGTCTAATTTTCAGTCTAATTTACAGTCTAATTTGCAGTCTAATTTGCAGTCTACTTTGCAGTCTAATTTGCAGTCTAATTTGCAGTCTAATTTACACTCTAATTTGCAGTCTAATTTGCAATTTGCAGTCTAATTCGCAGTCTAATTTACACTCTAATTTGCAGTCTAATTTGCAATTTGCAGTCTAATTCGCAGTCTAATTTGCAGTCTAATTTGCAGTCTAATTTGCAGTTTGCAGTCTAATTTGCAGTTTGCAGTCTAATTTGCAGTTTGCAGTCTAATTTGCAGTCTAATTTGCAGTTTGCAGTCTAATTTGCAGTCTAATTTACAGTCTAATTTACAGTATAATTTGCAGTCTGATTTGCAGTCTATGTGGAATCTAATTTGCAGTATAATTTGCAGTCTAATTTGCAGTCTAATTTGCAGTTCCCAGTCTAATTCACAGTCTAATTTGCATTCTTATTTGCAGTCTAATTTGCAGTCTAGTTTGCAGTCTAATTTGCAGTCTAATTTGCAGTCTAATTTGCAGTTTAATTTGCAGTTTATTTGCAGTCTAATTTACAGTCTAATTTGCAGTCTAATTTGCAGTTTGCAGTCTAATTTGCATTTTACAGTCTAATTTGCAGTCTAATTTGCAGTTTGCAGTCTAATTTGCAGTCTAATTTACAGCCTAATTTACAGTTTAATTTGCAGTCTAATTTGCAGTTTGCAGTCTAATTTGCAGTCTAATTTGCAGTCTAGTTTGCAGTCTAATTTGCAGTCATTTGCAGTCTAATTTGCAGTCGAATTTGCAGTCTAATTTGCAGTCTAATTTGCAGTCTAATTTAAAGTCTAATTTGCAGTTTGCAGTATAATTTGCAGTCTAATTACCAGTCTAATTTGCAGACTAATTTGCAGTCTAATTTGCAGTATACTTTGCAGTCATTTGCAGTCTAATTTGCGGTCTAATTTGCAGTCTGATTTGCAGTCTATGTGGAATCTAATTTGCAGTCTAATTTGCAGTCTAATTTGCAGTTCGCAGTCTAATTTACAGTCTAATTTGCAGTCTAATTTACAGTCTAATTTGCAGTCTAATTTGCAGTCTAATTTGCAGTCTAATTTACAGTCTAATTTGCAGTCTAATTTGCAGTTTGCAGTCTAATTTGCAGTCTAATTTACAGTCTAATTTGCAGTCTAATTTGCGGTCTAATTTGCAGTCTAATTTGCAGTCTAATTTGCAGTTTAATTTGCAGTTTATTTGCAGTCTAATTTAAAGTCTAGTTTGCAGTCTAATTTGCAGTTTGCAGTCTAATTTGCAGTCTAATTTGCAGTCTAATTGACAGTTTAACTTGCAGTATAATTTGCAGTCTAATTTGCAGTTTGCGGTCTAATTTGCACTCTAATTTGCAGTTTGCAGTCTAATTTGTAGTCTAATTAACAGTCTAATATACAGTCTAATTATAAGTCTAATTATAAGTCTAATTTACAGTCTAATTTGCGGTTTGCAGTCTAATTTGCAGTCTAATTTGCAGTCTAATTTTCAGTCTAATTTACAGTCTAATTTGCAGTCTAATTTGCAGTCTACTTTGCAGTCTAATTTGCAGTCTAATTTGCAGTTTGCAGTCTAATTTGCAGTCTAATTTACAGTCTAATTTACAGTATAATTTGCAGTCTGATTTGCAGTCTATGTGGAATCTAATTTGCAGTCTAATTTGCAGTCTAATTTGCAGTCTAATTTGCAGTTCCCAGTCTAATTCACAGTCTAATTTGCATTCTTATTTGCAGTCTAATTTGCAGTCTAATTTGCAGTCTAATTTGCAGTCTAATTTGCAGTCTAATTTGCAGTTTAATTTGCAGTTTATTTGCAGTCTAATTTACAGTCTAATTTGCAGTCTAATTTGCAGTTTGCAGTCTAATTTGCATTTTACAGTCTAATTTGCAGTCTAATTTGCAGTTTGCAGTCTAATTTACAGTCTAATTTACAGCCTAATTTACAGTTTAATTTGCAGTCTAATTTGCAGTTTGCAGTCTAATTTGCAGTCTAATTTGCAGTCTAGTTTGCAGTCTAATTTGCAGTCATTTGCAGTCTTATTTGCAGTCGAATTTGCAGTCTAATTTGCAGTCTAATTTGCAGTCTAATTTAAAGTCTAATTTGCAGTTTGCAGTATAATTTGCAGTCTAATTACCAGTCTAATTTGCAGACTAATTTGCAGTCTAATTTGCAGTATACTTTGCAGTCATTTGCAGTCTAATTTGCGGTCTAATTTGCAGTCTGATTTGCAGTCTATGTGGAATCTAATTTGCAGTCTAATTTGCAGTCTAATTTGCAGTTCGCAGTCTAATTTACAGTCTAATTTGCAGTCTAATTTACAGTCTAATTTGCAGTCTAATTTGCAGTCTAATTTGCAGTCTAATTTACAGTCTAATTAGCAGTCTAATTTGCAGTTTGCAGTCTAATTTGCAGTCTAATTTACAGTCTAATTTGCAGTCTAATTTGCGGTCTAATTTGCAGTCTAATTTGCAGTCTAATTTGCAGTCTAATTTGCAGTTTAATTTGCAGTTTATTTGCAGTCTAATTTAAAGTCTAGTTTGCAGTCTAATTTGCAGTTTGCAGTCTAATTTGCAGTCTAATTTGCAGTCTAATTGACAGTTTAACTTGCAGTATAATTTGCAGTCTACTTTGCAGTCTAATTTGCAGTCTAATTTGCAGTCTAATTTACACTCTAATTTGCAGTCTAATTTGCAATTTGCAGTCTAATTCGCAGTCTAATTTACACTCTAATTTGCAGTCTAATTTGCAATTTGCAGTCTAATTCGCAGTCTAATTTGCAGTCTAATTTGCAGTCTAATTTGCAGTTTGCAGTCTAATTTGCAGTTTGCAGTCTAATTTGCAGTCTAATTGACAGTTTAACTTGCAGTATAATTTGCAGTCTAATTTGCAGTTTGCGGTCTAATTTGCACTCTAATTTGCAGTTTGCAGTCTAATTTGTAGTCTAATTAACAGTCTAATATACAGTCTATATATAAGTCTAATTATAAGTCTAATTTACAGTCTAATTTGCGGTTTGCAGTCTAATTTGCAGTCTAATTTGCAGTCTAATTTTCAGTCTAATTTACAGTCTAATTTGCAGTCTAATTTGCAGTCTACTTTGCAGTCTAATTTGCAGTCTAATTTGCAGTTTGCAGTCTAATTTGCAGTCTAATTTACAGTCTAATTTACAGTATAATTTGCAGTCTGATTTGCAGTCTATGTGGAATCTAATTTGCAGTCTAATTTGCAGTCTAATTTGCAGTCTAATTTGCAGTTCCCAGTCTAATTCACAGTCTAATTTGCATTCTTATTTGCAGTCTAATTTGCAGTCTAATTTGCAGTCTAATTTGCAGTCTAATTTGCAGTCTAATTTGCAGTTTAATTTGCAGTTTATTTGCAGTCTAATTTACAGTCTAATTTGCAGTCTAATTTGCAGTTTGCAGTCTAATTTGCATTTTACAGTCTAATTTGCAGTCTAATTTGCAGTTTGCAGTCTAATTTACAGTCTAATTTACAGCCTAATTTACAGTTTAATTTGCAGTCTAATTTGCAGTTTGCAGTCTAATTTGCAGTCTAATTTGCAGTCTAGTTTGCAGTCTAATTTGCAGTCATTTGCAGTCTTATTTGCAGTCGAATTTGCAGTCTAATTTGCAGTCTAATTTGCAGTCTAATTTAAAGTCTAATTTGCAGTTTGCAGTATAATTTGCCGTCTAATTACCAGTCTAATTTGCAGACTAATTTGCAGTCTAATTTGCAGTATACTTTGCAGTCATTTGCAGTCTAATTTGCGGTCTAATTTGCAGTCTGATTTGCAGTCTATGTGGAATCTAATTTGCAGTCTAATTTGCAGTCTAATTTGCAGTTCGCAGTCTAATTTACAGTCTAATTTGCAGTCTAATTTGCAGTCTAATTTGCAGTTTGCAGTCTAATTTGCAGTCTAATTTACAGTCTAATTTGCAGTCTAATTTGCGGTCTAATTTGCAGTCTAATTTGCAGTCTAATTTGCAGTCTAATTTGCAGTTTAATTTGCAGTTTATTTGCAGTCTAATTTAAAGTCTAGTTTGCAGTCTAATTTGCAGTTTGCAGTCTAATTTGCAGTCTAATTTGCAGTCTAATTGACAGTTTAACTTGCAGTATAATTTGCAGTCTACTTTGCAGTCTAATTTGCAGTCTAATTTGCAGTCTAATTTACACTCTAATTTGCAGTCTAATTTGCAATTTGCAGTCTAATTCGCAGTCTAATTTACACTCTAATTTGCAGTCTAATTTGCAATTTGCAGTCTAATTCGCAGTCTAATTTGCAGTTTGCAGTCTAATTTGCAGTTTGCAGTCTAATTTGCAGTTTGCAGTCTAATTTGCAGTCTAATTTGCAGTTTGCAGTCTAATTTGCAGTCTAATTTACAGTCTAATTTACAGTATAATTTGCAGTCTGATTTGCAGTCTATGTGGAATCTAATTTGCAGTATAATTTGCAGTCTAATTTGCAGTCTAATTTGCAGTTCCCAGTCTAATTCACAGTCTAATTTGCATTCTTATTTGCAGTCTAATTTGCAGATTAATTTGCAGTCTAATTTGCAGTCTAATTTGCGGTCTAATTTGCAGTCTAATTTGCAGTCTAATTTGCAGTCTAATTTGCAGTTTAATTTGCAGTTTATTTGCAGTCTAATTTAAAGTCTAGTTTGCAGTCTAATTTGCAGTTTGCAGTCTAATTTGCAGTCTAATTTGCAGTCTAATTGACAGTTTAACTTGCAGTATAATTTGCAGTCTGATTTGCAGTCTATGTGGAATCTAATTTGCAGTCTAATTTGCAGTCTAATTTGCAGTCTAATTTGCAGTTCCCAGTCTAATTCACAGTCTACTTTGCAGTCTAATTTGCAGTCTAATTTGCAGTCTAATTTACACTCTAATTTGCAGTCTAATTTGCAATTTGCAGTCTAATTCGCAGTCTAATTTACACTCTAATTTGCAGTCTAATTTGCAATTTGCAGTCTAATTCGCAGTCTAATTTGCAGTCTAATTTGCAGTCTAATTTGCAGTTTGCAGTCTAATTTGCAGTTTGCAGTCTAATTTGCAGTCTAATTGACAGTTTAACTTGCAGTATAATTTGCAGTCTAATTTGCAGTTTGCGGTCTAATTTGCACTCTAATTTGCAGTTTGCAGTCTAATTTGTAGTCTAATTAACAGTCTAATATACAGTCTAATTATAAGTCTAATTATAAGTCTAATTTACAGTCTAATTTGCGGTTTGCAGTCTAATTTGCAGTCTAATTTGCAGTCTAATTTTCAGTCTAATTTACAGTCTAATTTGCAGTCTAATTTGCAGTCTACTTTGCAGTCTAATTTGCAGTCTAATTTGCAGTTTGCAGTCTAATTTGCAGTCTAATTTACAGTCTAATTTACAGTATAATTTGCAGTCTGATTTGCAGTCTATGTGGAATCTAATTTGCAGTCTAATTTGCAGTCTAATTTGCAGTCTAATTTGCAGTTCCCAGTCTAATTCACAGTCTAATTTGCATTCTTATTTGCAGTGTAATTTGCAGTCTAATTTGCAGTCTAATTTGCAGTCTAATTTGCAGTCTAATTTGCAGTTTAATTTGCAGTTTATTTGCAGTCTAATTTACAGTCTAATTTGCAGTCTAATTTGCAGTTTGCAGTCTAATTTGCATTTTACAGTCTAATTTGCAGTCTAATTTGCAGTTTGCAGTCTAATTTACAGTCTAATTTACAGCCTAATTTACAGTTTAATTTGCAGTCTAATTTGCAGTTTGCAGTCTAATTTGCAGTCTAATTTGCAGTCTAGTTTGCAGTCTAATTTGCAGTCATTTGCAGTCTTATTTGCAGTCGAATTTGCAGTCTAATTTGCAGTCTAATTTGCAGTCTAATTTAAAGTCTAATTTGCAGTTTGCAGTATAATTTGCCGTCTAATTACCAGTCTAATTTGCAGACTAATTTGCAGTCTAATTTGCAGTATACTTTGCAGTCATTTGCAGTCTAATTTGCGGTCTAATTTGCAGTCTGATTTGCAGTCTATGTGGAATCTAATTTGCAGTCTAATTTGCAGTCTAATTTGCAGTTCGCAGTCTAATTTACAGTCTAATTTGCAGTCTAATTTGCAGTCTAATTTGCAGTTTGCAGTCTAATTTGCAGTCTAATTTACAGTCTAATTTGCAGTCTAATTTGCGGTCTAATTTGCAGTCTAATTTGCAGTCTAATTTGCAGTCTAATTTGCAGTTTAATTTGCAGTTTATTTGCAGTCTAATTTAAAGTCTAGTTTGCAGTCTAATTTGCAGTTTGCAGTCTAATTTGCAGTCTAATTTGCAGTCTAATTGACAGTTTAACTTGCAGTATAATTTGCAGTCTACTTTGCAGTCTAATTTGCAGTCTAATTTGCAGTCTAATTTACACTCTAATTTGCAGTCTAATTTGCAATTTGCAGTCTAATTCGCAGTCTAATTTACACTCTAATTTGCAGTCTAATTTGCAATTTGCAGTCTAATTCGCAGTCTAATTTGCAGTTTGCAGTCTAATTTGCAGTTTGCAGTCTAATTTGCAGTTTGCAGTCTAATTTGCAGTCTAATTTGCAGTTTGCAGTCTAATTTGCAGTCTAATTTACAGTCTAATTTACAGTATAATTTGCAGTCTGATTTGCAGTCTATGTGGAATCTAATTTGCAGTATAATTTGCAGTCTAATTTGCAGTCTAATTTGCAGTTCCCAGTCTAATTCACAGTCTAATTTGCATTCTTATTTGCAGTCTAATTTGCAGATTAATTTGCAGTCTAATTTGCAGTCTAATTTGCAGTCTAATTTGCAGTTTAATTTGCAGTTTATTTGCAGTCTAATTTACAGTCTAATTTGCAGTCTAATTTGCAGTTTGCAGTCTAATTTGCATTTTACAGTCTAATTTGCAGTCTAATTTGCAGTTTGCAGTCTAATTTGCAGTCTAATTTACAGCCTAATTTACAGTTTAATTTGCAGTCTAATTTGCAGTTTGCAGTCTAATTTGCATTTTACAGTCTAATTTGCAGTTTGCAGTCTAATTTGCAGTTTGCAGTCTAATTTGCAGTCTAATTTACAGCCTAATTTACAGTTTAATTTGCAGTCTAATTTGCAGTTTGCAGTCTAATTTGCAGTCTAATTTGCAGTCTAGTTTGCAGTCTAATTTGCAGTCATTTGCAGTCTAATTTGCAGTCGAATTTGCAGTCTAATTTGCAGTCTAATTTGCAGTCTAATTTAAAGTCTAATTTGCAGTTTGCAGTATAATATGCAGTCTAATTACCAGTCTATGTGGAATCTAATTTGCAGTATAATTTGCAGTCTAATTTGCAGTCTAATTTGCAGTTCCCAGTCTAATTCACAGTCTAATTTGCATTCTTATTTGCAGTCTAATTTGCAGATTAATTTGCAGTCTAATTTGCAGTCTAATTTGCAGTCTAATTTGCAGTTTAATTTGCAGTTTATTTGCAGTCTAATTTACAGTCTAATTTGCAGTCTAATTTGCAGTTTGCAGTCTAATTTGCATTTTACAGTCTAATTTGCAGTCTAATTTGCAGTTTGCAGTCTAATTTGCAGTCTAATTTACAGCCTAATTTACAGTTTAATTTGCAGTCTAATTTGCAGTTTGCAGTCTAATTTGCATTTTACAGTCTAATTTGCAGTTTGCAGTCTAATTTGCAGTTTGCAGTCTAATTTGCAGTCTAATTTACAGCCTAATTTACAGTTTAATTTGCAGTCTAATTTGCAGTTTGCAGTCTAATTTGCAGTCTAATTTGCAGTCTAGTTTGCAGTCTAATTTGCAGTCATTTGCAGTCTAATTTGCAGTCGAATTTGCAGTCTAATTTGCAGTCTAATTTGCAGTCTAATTTAAAGTCTAATTTGCAGTTTGCAGTATAATTTGCAGTCTAATTACCAGTCTAATTTGCAGACTAATTTGCAGTCTAATTTGCAGTATACTTTGCAGTCATTTGCAGTCTAATTTGCGGTCTAATTTGCAGTCTGATTTGCAGACTATGTGGAATCTAATTTGCAGTCTAATTTGCAGTCTAATTTGCAGTTCGCAGTCTAATTTACAGTCTAATTTGCAGTCTAATTTACAGTCTAATTTGCAGTCTAATTTGCAGTCTAATTTGCAGTCTAATTTACAGTCTAATTTGCAGTCTAATTTGCAGTTTGCAGTCTAATTTGCAGTCTAATTTACAGTCTAATTTGCAGTCTAATTTGCGGTCTAATTTGCAGTCTAATTTGCAGTCTAATTTAAAGTCTAGTTTGCAGTCTAATTTGCAGTTTGCAGTCTAATTTGCAGTCTAATTTGCAGTCTAATTGACAGTTTAACTTGCAGTATAATTTGCAGTCTAATTTGCAGTTTGCGGTCTAATTTGCACTCTAATTTGCAGTTTGCAGTCTAATTTGTAGTCTAATTACCAGTCTAATATACAGTCTAATTATAAGTCTAATTATAAGTCTAATTTACAGTCTAATTTGCGGTTTGCAGTCTAATTTGCAGTCTAATTTGCAGTCTAATTTTCAGTCTAATTTACAGTCTAATTTGCAGTCTAATTTTCAGTTTGCAGTCTAATTTGCAGTCTAATTAAAGTCTAATTTGCAGTCTAATTTTCAGTCTAATTTGCAGTCTAATTTGCAGTCTAATTTACAGTCTAATTTGCAGTCTAATTTGCAGTCTAATTTGCAGTCTAATTTGCAGTCTAATTTACACTCTAATTGGCAGTCTAATTTGCAATTTGCAGTCTAATTCGCAGTCGAATTTGCAGTCTAATTTGCAGTCTAATTTGCAGTCTAATTTAAAGTCTAATTTGCAGTTTGCAGTATAATTTGCAGTCTAATTACCAGTCTAATTTGCAGTCTAATTTGCGGTCTAATTTGCAGTCTGATTTGCAGACTATGTGGAATCTAATTTGCAGTCTAATTTGCAGTCTAATTTGCAGTTCGCAGTCTAATTTACAGTCTAATTTGCAGTCTAATTTACAGTCTAATTTGCAGTCTAATTTGCAGTCTAATTTACAGTCTAATTTGCAGTCTAATTTGCAGTTTGCAGTCTAATTTGCAGTCTAATTTACAGTCTAATTTGCAGTCTAATTTGCGGTCTAATTTGCAGTCTAATTTGCAGTCTAATTTGCAGTCTAATTTGCAGTCTAATTTGCAGTCTAATTTGCAGTCTAATTTGCAGTCTAATTTGCGGTCTAATTTGCAGTCTAGTTTGCAGTCTAATTTGCAGTTTGCAGTCTAATTTGCAGTCTAATTTGCAGTCTTATTGACAGTTTAACTTGCAGTATAATTTGCAGTCTAATTTGCAGTTTGCGGTCTAATTTGCACTCTAATTTGCAGTTTGCAGTCTAATTTGTAGTCTAATTAACAGTCTAATATACAGTCTAATTATAAGTCTAATTATAAGTCTAATTTACAGTCTAATTTGCGGTTTGCAGTCTAATTTGCAGTCTAATTTGCAGTCTAATTTTCAGTCTAATTTACAGTCTAATTTGCAGTCTAATTTGCAGTCTACTTTGCAGTCTAATTTGCAGTCTAATTTGCAGTCTAATTTACACTCTAATTTGCAGTCTAATTTGCAGTCTACTTTGCAGTCTAATTTGCAGTCTAATTTGCAGTCTAATTTACACTCTAATTTGCAGTCTAATTTGCAATTTGCAGTCTAATTCGCAGTCTAATTTACACTCTAATTTGCAGTCTAATTTGCAATTTGCAGTCTAATTCGCAGTCTAATTTGCAGTCTAATTTGCAGTCTAATTTGCAGTTTGCAGTCTAATTTGCAGTTTGCAGTCTAATTTGCAGTCTAATTTGCAGTTTGCAGTCTAATTTGCAGTCTAATTTACAGTCTAATTTACAGTATAATTTGCAGTCTGATTTGCAGTCTATGTGGAATCTAATTTGCAGTATAATTTGCAGTATAATTTGCAGTCTAATTTGCAGTTCCCAGTCTAATTCACAGTCTAATTTGCATTCTTATTTGCAGTCTAATTTGCAGTCTAGTTTGCAGTCTAATTTGCAGTCTAATTTGCAGTCTAATTTGCAGTTTAATTTGCAGTTTATTTGCAGTCTAATTTACAGTCTAATTTGCAGTCTAATTTGCAGTTTGCAGTCTAATTTGCATTTTACAGTCTAATTTGCAGTCTAATTTGCAGTTTGCAGTCTAATTTGCAGTCTAATTTACAGCCTAATTTACAGTTTAATTTGCAGTTTAATTTGCAGTTTGCAGTCTAATTTGCAGTCTAATTTGCAGTCTAGTTTGCAGTCTAATTTGCAGTCATTTGCAGTCTAATTTGCAGTCGAATTTGCAGTCTAATTTGCAGTCTAATTTGCAGTCTAATTTAAAGTCT
The DNA here is from genome assembly GCA_947179485.1 of Allacma fusca. Taxonomy (NCBI): domain Eukaryota; kingdom Metazoa; phylum Arthropoda; class Collembola; order Symphypleona; family Sminthuridae; genus Allacma; species Allacma fusca. Next base: position 41,624,988 of record OX359246.1, read on the forward strand.
AATTTGCAGTTTGCAGTATAATTTGCAGTCTAATTACCAGTCTAATTTGCAGACTAATTTGCAGTCTAATTTGCAGTATACTTTGCAGTCATTTGCAGTCTAATTTGCGGTCTAATTTGCAGTCTGATTTGCAGTCTATGTGGAATCTAATTTGCAGTCTAATTTGCAGTCTAATTTGCAGTTCGCAGTCTAATTTACAGTCTAATTTGCAGTCTAATTTACAGTCTAATTTGCAGTCTAATTTGCAGTCTAATTTGCAGTCTAATTTACAGTCTAATTTGCAGTCTAATTTGCAGTTTGCAGTCTAATTTGCAGTCTAATTTACAGTCTAATTTGCAGTCTAATTTGCGGTCTAATTTGCAGTCTAATTTGCAGTCTAATTTGCAGTTTAATTTGCAGTTTATTTGCAGTCTAATTTAAAGTCTAGTTTGCAGTCTAATTTGCAGTTTGCAGTCTAATTTGCAGTCTAATTTGCAGTCTAATTGACAGTTTAACTTGCAGTATAATTTGCAGTCTAATTTGCAGTTTGCGGTCTAATTTGCACTCTAATTTGCAGTTTGCAGTCTAATTTGTAGTCTAATTAACAGTCTAATATACAGTCTAATTATAAGTCTAATTATAAGTCTAATTTACAGTCTAATTTGCGGTTTGCAGTCTAATTTGCAGTCTAATTTGCAGTCTAATTTTCAGTCTAATTTACAGTCTAATTTGCAGTCTAATTTGCAGTCTACTTTGCAGTCTAATTTGCAGTCTAATTTGCAGTTTGCAGTCTAATTTGCAGTCTAATTTACAGTCTAATTTACAGTATAATTTGCAGTCTGATTTGCAGTCTATGTGGAATCTAATTTGCAGTCTAATTTGCAGTCTAATTTGCAGTCTAATTTGCAGTTCCCAGTCTAATTCACAGTCTAATTTGCATTCTTATTTGCAGTCTAATTTGCAGTCTAATTTGCAGTCTAATTTGCAGTCTAATTTGCAGTCTAATTTGCAGTTTAATTTGCAGTTTATTTGCAGTCTAATTTACAGTCTAATTTGCAGTCTAATTTGCAGTTTGCAGTCTAATTTGCATTTTACAGTCTAATTTGCAGTCTAATTTGCAGTTTGCAGTCTAATTTACAGTCTAATTTACAGCCTAATTTACAGTTTAATTTGCAGTCTAATTTGCAGTTTGCAGTCTAATTTGCAGTCTAATTTGCAGTCTAGTTTGCAGTCTAATTTGCAGTCATTTGCAGTCTTATTTGCAGTCGAATTTGCAGTCTAATTTGCAGTCTAATTTGCAGTCTAATTTAAAGTCTAATTTGCAGTTTGCAGTATAATTTGCAGTCAAATTACCAGTCTAATTTGCAGACTAATTTGCAGTCTAATTTGCAGTATACTTTGCAGTCATTTGCAGTCTAATTTGCGGTCTAATTTGCAGTCTGATTTGCAGTCTATGTGGAATCTAATTTGCAGTCTAATTTGCAGTCTAATTTGCAGTTCGCAGTCTAATTTACAGTCTAATTTGCAGTCTAATTTACAGTCTAATTTGCAGTCTAATTTGCAGTCTAATTTGCAGTCTAATTTACAGTCTAATTTGCAGTCTAATTTGCAGTTTGCAGTCTAATTTGCAGTCTAATTTACAGTCTAATTTGCAGTCTAATTTGCGGTCTAATTTGCAGTCTAATTTGCAGTCTAATTTGCAGTCTAATTTGCGGTCTAATTTGCAGTCTAATTTGCAGTCTAATTTGCAGTCTAATTTGCAGTTTAATTTGCAGTTTATTTGCAGTCTAATTTAAAGTCTAGTTTGCAGTCTAATTTGCAGTTTGCAGTCTAATTTGCAGTCTAATTTGCAGTCTAATTGACAGTTTAACTTGCAGTATAATTTGCAGTCTAATTTACACTCTAATTTGCAGTCTAATTTGCAATTTGCAGTCTAATTCGCAGTCTAATTTACACTCTAATTTGCAGTCTAATTTGCAATTTGCAGTCTAATTCGCAGTCTAATTTGCAGTCTAATTTGCAGTCTAATTTGCAGTTTGCAGTCTAATTTGCAGTTTGCAGTCTAATTTGCAGTCTAATTTGCAGTTTGCAGTCTAATTTGCAGTCTAATTTACAGTCTAATTTACAGTATAATTTGCAGTCTGATTTGCAGTCTATGTGGAATCTAATTTGCAGTATAATTTGCAGTCTAATTTGCAGTCTAATTTGCAGTTCCCAGTCTAATTCACAGTCTAATTTGCATTCTTATTTGCAGTCTAATTTGCAGTCTAATTTGCAGTCTAATTTGCAGTCTAATTTGCAGTCTAATTTGCAGTTTAATTTGCAGTTTATTTGCAGTCTAATTTACAGTCTAATTTACACTCTAATTTGCAGTTTGCAGTCTAATTTGCATTTTACAGTCTAATTTGCAGTCTAATTTGCAGTTTGCAGTCTAATTTGCAGTCTAATTTACAGCCTAATTTACAGTTTAATTTGCAGTCTAATTTGCAGTTTGCAGTCTAATTTGCAGTCTAATTTGCAGTCTAGTTTGCAGTCTAATTTGCAGTCATTTGCAGTCTAATTTGCAGTCGAATTTGCAGTCTAATTTGCAGTCTAATTTGCAGTCTAATTTAAAGTCTAATTTGCAGTTTGCAGTATAATTTGCAGTCTAATTACCAGTCTAATTTGCAGACTAATTTGCAGTCTAATTTGCAGTATACTTTGCAGTCATTTGCAGTCTAATTTGCGGTCTAATTTGCAGTCTGATTTGCAGTCTATGTGGAATCTAATTTGCAGTCTAATTTGCAGTCTAATTTGCAGTTCGCAGTCTAATTTACAGTCTAATTTGCAGTCTAATTTACAGTCTAATTTGCAGTCTAATTTGCAGTCTAATTTGCAGTCTAATTTACAGTCTAATTTGCAGTCTAATTTGCAGTTTGCAGTCTAATTTGCAGTCTAATTTACAGTCTAATTTGCAGTCTAATTTGCGGTCTAATTTGCAGTCTAATTTGCAGTCTAATTTGCAGTTTAATTTGCAGTTTATTTGCAGTCTAATTTAAAGTCTAGTTTGCAGTCTAATTTGCAGTTTGCAGTCTAATTTGCAGTCTAATTTGCAGTCTAATTGACAGTTTAACTTGCAGTATAATTTGCAGTCTAATTTGCAGTTTGCGGTCTAATTTGCACTCTAATTTGCAGTTTGCAGTCTAATTTGTAGTCTAATTAACAGTCTAATATACAGTCTAATTATAAGTCTAATTATAAGTCTAATTTACAGTCTAATTTGCGGTTTGCAGTCTAATTTGCAGTCTAATTTGCAGTCTAATTTTCAGTCTAATTTACAGTCTAATTTGCAGTCTAATTTGCAGTCTACTTTGCAGTCTAATTTGCAGTCTAATTTGCAGTTTGCAGTCTAATTTGCAGTCTAATTTACAGTCTAATTTACAGTATAATTTGCAGTCTGATTTGCAGTCTATGTGGAATCTAATTTGCAGTATAATTTGCAGTCTAATTTGCAGTCTAATTTGCAGTTCCCAGTCTAATTCACAGTCTAATTTGCATTCTTATTTGCAGTCTAATTTGCAGTCTAATTTGCAGTCTAATTTGCAGTCTAATTTGCAGTCTAATTTGCAGTTTAATTTGCAGTTTATTTGCAGTCTAATTTACAGTCTAATTTGCAGTCTAATTTGCAGTTTGCAGTCTAATTTGCATTTTACAGTCTAATTTGCAGTCTAATTTGCAGTTTGCAGTCTAATTTGCAGTCTAATTTACAGCCTAATTTACAGTTTAATTTGCAGTCTAATTTGCAGTGTGCAGTCTAATTTGCAGTCTAATTTGCAGTCTAGTTTGCAGTCTAATTTGCAGTCATTTGCAGTCTAATTTGCAGTCGAATTTGCAGTCTAATTTGCAGTCTAATTTGCAGTCTAATTTAAAGTCTAATTTGCAGTTTGCAGTATAATTTGCAGTCTAATTACCAGTCTAATTTGCAGACTAATTTGCAGTCTAATTTGCAGTATACTTTGCAGTCATTTGCAGTCTAATTTGCGGTCTAATTTGCAGTCTGATTTGCAGTCTATGTGGAATCTAATTTGCAGTCTAATTTGCAGTCTAATTCGCAGTCTAATTTGCAGTCTAATTTGCAGTCTAATTTGCAGTTTGCAGTCTAATTTGCAGTTTGCAGTCTAATTTGCAGTCTAATTTGCAGTTTGCAGTCTAATTTGCAGTCTAATTTACAGTCTAATTTACAGTATAATTTGCAGTCTGATTTGCAGTCTATGTGGAATCTAATTTGCAGTATAATTTGCAGTCTAATTTGCAGTCTAATTTGCAGTTCCCAGTCTAATTCACAGTCTAATTTGCATTCTTATTTGCAGTCTAATTTGCAGTCTAATTTGCAGTCTAATTTGCAGTCTAATTTGCAGTCTAATTTGCAGTTTAATTTGCAGTTTATTTGCAGTCTAATTTACAGTCTAATTTACACTCTAATTTGCAGTTTGCAGTCTAATTTGCATTTTACAGTCTAATTTGCAGTCTAATTTGCAGTTTGCAGTCTAATTTGCAGTCTAATTTACAGCCTAATTTACAGTTTAATTTGCAGTCTAATTTGCAGTTTGCAGTCTAATTTGCAGTCTAATTTGCAGTCTAGTTTGCAGTCTAATTTGCAGTCATTTGCAGTCTAATTTGCAGTCGAATTTGCAGTCTAATTTGCAGTCTAATTTGCAGTCTAATTTAAAGTCTAATTTGCAGTTTGCAGTATAATTTGCAGTCTAATTACCAGTCTAATTTGCAGACTAATTTGCAGTCTAATTTGCAGTATACTTTGCAGTCATTTGCAGTCTAATTTGCGGTCTAATTTGCAGTCTGATTTGCAGTCTATGTGGAATCTAATTTGCAGTCTAATTTGCAGTCTAATTTGCAGTTCGCAGTCTAATTTACAGTCTAATTTGCAGTCTAATTTACAGTCTAATTTGCAGTCTAATTTGCAGTCTAATTTGCAGTCTAATTTACAGTCTAATTTGCAGTCTAATTTGCAGTTTGCAGTCTAATTTGCAGTCTAATTTACAGTCTAATTTGCAGTCTAATTTGCGGTCTAATTTGCAGTCTAATTTGCAGTCTAATTTGCAGTTTAATTTGCAGTTTATTTGCAGTCTAATTTAAAGTCTAGTTTGCAGTCTAATTTGCAGTTTGCAGTCTAATTTGCAGTCTAATTTGCAGTCTAATTGACAGTTTAACTTGCAGTATAATTTGCAGTCTAATTTGCAGTTTGCGGTCTAATTTGCACTCTAATTTGCAGTTTGCAGTCTAATTTGTAGTCTAATTAACAGTCTAATATACAGTCTAATTATAAGTCTAATTATAAGTCTAATTTACAGTCTAATTTGCGGTTTGCAGTCTAATTTGCAGTCTAATTTGCAGTCTAATTTTCAGTCTAATTTACAGTCTAATTTGCAGTCTAATTTGCAGTCTACTTTGCAGTCTAATTTGCAGTCTAATTTGCAGTTTGCAGTCTAATTTGCAGTCTAATTTACAGTCTAATTTACAGTATAATTTGCAGTCTGATTTGCAGTCTATGTGGAATCTAATTTGCAGTATAATTTGCAGTCTAATTTGCAGTCTAATTTGCAGTTCCCAGTCTAATTCACAGTCTAATTTGCATTCTTATTTGCAGTCTAATTTGCAGTCTAATTTGCAGTCTAATTTGCAGTCTAATTTGCAGTCTAATTTGCAGTTTAATTTGCAGTTTATTTGCAGTCTAATTTACAGTCTAATTTGCAGTCTAATTTGCAGTTTGCAGTCTAATTTGCATTTTACAGTCTAATTTGCAGTCTAATTTGCAGTTTGCAGTCTAATTTGCAGTCTAATTTACAGCCTAATTTACAGTTTAATTTGCAGTCTAATTTGCAGTGTGCAGTCTAATTTGCAGTCTAATTTGCAGTCTAGTTTGCAGTCTAATTTGCAGTCATTTGCAGTCTAATTTGCAGTCGAATTTGCAGTCTAATTTGCAGTCTAATTTGCAGTCTAATTTAAAGTCTAATTTGCAGTTTGCAGTATAATTTGCAGTCTAATTACCAGTCTAATTTGCAGACTAATTTGCAGTCTAATTTGCAGTATACTTTGCAGTCATTTGCAGTCTAATTTGCGGTCTAATTTGCAGTCTGATTTGCAGTCTATGTGGAATCTAATTTGCAGTCTAATTTGCAGTCTAATTTGCAGTTCGCAGTCTAATTTACAGTCTAATTTGCAGTCTAATTTACAGTCTAATTTGCAGTCTAATTTGCAGTCTAATTTGCAGTCTAATTTACAGTCTAATTTGCAGTCTAATTTGCAGTTTGCAGTCTAATTTGCAGTCTAATTTACAGTCTAATTTGCAGTCTAATTTGCGGTCTAATTTGCAGTCTAATTTGCAGTCTAATTTGCAGTCTAATTTGCAGTTTAATTTGCAGTTTATTTGCAGTCTAATTTAAAGTCTAGTTTGCAGTCTAATTTGCAGTTTGCAGTCTAATTTGCAGTCTAATTTGCAGTCTAATTGACAGTTTAACTTGCAGTATAATTTGCAGTCTAATTTGCAGTTTGCGGTCTAATTTGCACTCTAATTTGCAGTTTGCAGTCTAATTTGTAGTCTAATTAACAGTCTAATATACAGTCTAATTATAAGTCTAATTATAAGTCTAATTTACAGTCTAATTTGCGGTTTGCAGTCTAATTTGCAGTCTAATTTGCAGTCTAATTTTCAGTCTAATTTACAGTCTAATTTGCAGTCTAATTTGCAGTCTACTTTGCAGTCTAATTTGCAGTCTAATTTGCAGTCTAATTTACACTCTAATTTGCAGTCTAATTTGCAATTTGCAGTCTAATTCGCAGTCTAATTTACACTCTAATTTACAGTCTAATTTGCAATTTGCAGTCTAATTCGCACTCTAATTTGCAGTCTAATTTGCAGTCTAATTTGCAGTTTGCAGTCTAATTTGCAGTTTGCAGTCTAATTTGCAGTCTAATTTGCAGTTTGCAGTCTAATTTGCAGTCTAATTTGCAGTCTAATTTACAGTCTAATTTACAGTCTAATTTGCAATCTAATTTGCAGTTTGCAGTCTAATTTGCAGTCTAATTTACAGTCTAATTTACAGTCTAATTTGCAGTCTAATTTGCAGTTTGCAGTCTTATTTGCAGTCTAATTTACAGTCTAATTTACAGTCTAATTTACAGTTTAATTTACAGTTTAATTTGCAGTCTAACTTGCAGTTTGCAGTCTAATTTGCAGTCTAATTTGCAGTCTAATTTGCAGTCTCATTTGCAGTCTAATTTGCAGTCTAATTTAAAGCCTAATTTGCAGTCTAATTTGCAGTTTGCAGTCTAATTTGCAGTCTAATTTGCAGTCTAATTTAAAGTCTAATTTGCAGTCTAATTTACAGTCTAATTTGCATTCTAATTTGCAGTCTAATTTGCAGTCATTTGCAGTCTAATTTCCAGTCTAATTTGCAGTCTAATTTGCAGTCTAATTTGCAGTCTAATTTGCAGTCTAATTTACAGTCTAATTTGCAGTCTAATTTGCAGTTTGCAGTCTAATTTGCAGTCTAATTAAAGTCTAATTTGCAGTCTAATTTTCAGTCTAATTTTCAGTCTAATTTGCAGTCTAATTTACAGTCTAATTTGCAGTCTAATTTGCAGTCTAATTTGCAGTCTAATTTGCAGTCTAATTTACACTCTAATTGGCAGTCTAATTCGCAGTCTAATTTTTACTCTAATTTGCAGTCTAATTTGCAATTTGCAGTCTAATTCGCAGTCTAATTTGCAGTCTAATTTGCAGTCTAATTTGCAGTTTGCAGTCTAATTTGCAGTTTGCAGTCTAATTTGCAGTCTAATTTGCAGTTTGCAGTCTAATTTGCAGTCTAATTTACAGTCTAATTTACAGTCTAATTTGCAGTCTAATTTGCAGTTTGCAGTCTAATTTGCAGTCTAATTTGCAGTCTAATTTACAGTCTAATTTACAGTTTCATTTGCAGTCTAATTTGCAGTTTGCAGTCTAATTTGCAGTCTAATTTGCAGTCATTTGCAGTCTAATTTCCAGTCTAATTTGCAGTCTAATTTGCAGTCTAATTTGCAGTCTAATTTGCAGTCTAATTTGCAGTCTAATTTGCAGTCTAATTTGCAGTCTAATTTGCAGTTTGCAGTCTAATTTGCAGTCTAATTAAAGTCTAATTTGCAGTCTAATTTTCAGTCTAATTTTCAGTCTTATTTGCAGTCTAATTTGCAGTCTAATTTTCAGTGTAATTTACAGTCTAATTTGCAGTCTAATTTGCAGTCTAATTTGCAGTCTAATTTGCAGTCTAATTTACACTCTAATTTGCAGTCTAATTTGCAATTTGCAGTCTAATTCGCAGTCTAATTTGCAGTCTAATTTGCAGTCTAATTTGCAGTTTGCAGTCTAATTTGCAGTTTGCAGTCTAATTTGCAGTCTAATTTGCAGTTTGCAGTCTAATTTGCAGTCTAATTTACAGTCTAATTTACAGTCTAATTTGCAGTCTAATTTGCAGTTTGCAGTCTAATTTGCAGTCTAATTTACAGTCTAATTTACAGTCTAATTTACAGTTTAATTTGCAGTCTAATTTGCAGTTTGCAGTCTAATTTGCACTCTAATTTGCAGTCATTTGCAGTCTAATTTGCAGTCTAATTTGCAGTTTAATTTGCAGTTTATTTGCAGTCTAATTTAAAGTCTAGTTTGCAGTCTAATTTGCAGTTTGCAGTCTAATTTGCAGTCTAATTTGCAGTCTAATTGACAGTTTAACTTGCAGTATAATTTGCAGTCTAATTTGCAGTTTGCGGTCTAATTTGCACTCTAATTTGCAGTTTGCAGTCTAATTTGTAGTCTAATTAACAGTCTAATATACAGTCTAATTATAAGTCTAATTATAAGTCTAATTTACAGTCTAATTTGCGGTTTGCAGTCTAATTTGCAGTCTAATTTGCAGTCTAATTTTCAGTCTAATTTACAGTCTAATTTGCAGTTTAATTTGCAGTCTAATTTGCAGTCTAATTTGCAGTCTAATTTGCAGTCTAATTTACACTCTAATTGGCAGTCTAATTTGCAATTTGCAGTCTAATTCGCAGTCTAATTTACACTCTAATTTGCAGTCTAATTTGCAATTTGCAGTCTAATTCGCAGTCTAATTTGCAGTCTAATTTGCAGTCTAATTTGCAGTTTGCAGTCTAATTTGCAGTTTGCAGTCTAATTTGCAGTCTAATTTGCAGTTTGCAGTCTAATTTGCAGTCTAATTTACAGTCTAATTTACAGTCTAATTTGCAGTCTAATTTGCAGTTTGCAGTCTAATTTGCAGTCTAATTTACAGTCTAATTTACAGTCTAATTTACAGTTTAATTTGCAGTCTAATTTGCAGTTTGCAGTCTAATTTGCAGTCTAATTTGCAGTCATTTGCAGTCTAATTTCCAGTCTAATTTGCAGTCTAATTTGCAGTCTAATTTGCAGTCTAATTTGCAGTCTAATTTGCAGTCTAATTTGCAGTCTAATTTGCAGTTTGCAGTCTAATTTGCAGTCTAATTAAAGTCTAATTTGCAGTCTAATTTGCATTTTGCAGTCTAATTTGCAGTCTAATTTGCAGTCTAATTGACAGTTTAATTTGCAGTATAATTTGCAGTCTAATTTGCAGTTTGCGGTCTAATTTGCACTCTAAATTGCAGTTTGCAGTCTAATTTGTAGTCTTATTAACAGTCTAATATACATTCTAATTTACAGTCTAATTATAAGTCTAAATTGCGGTTTGCAGTCTAATTTGCAGTCTAATTTGCAGTTTGCAGTCTAATTTGCAGTCTAATTTGGAGTCAAATTTGCAGTCTAATTTGCAGTCTAATTTGCAGTTTGCAGTCTAATTTGCAGTCTAATTTGCAGTCTAATTTGCAGTTTTCAGTCTAATTTGCAGTTTGCAGTCTAATTTGCAGTTTGCAGTCTAATTTGCAGTCTAATTTGCAGTTTGCAGTCTAATTTGCAGTCTAATTTACAGTCTAATTTACAGTCTAATTTGCTGTCTAATTTGCAGTTTGCAGTCTAATTTGCAGTCTAATTCGCAGTCTAATTCGCAGTCTAATTTGCAGTTTCCAGTCTAATTTGCAGTCTAATTTACAGTCTCATTTGCAGTCTAATTTGCAGTCTAATTTGCAGTCTAATTTACAGTCTAATTTGCAGTCTAATTTACAGTCTAATTTGCATTCTAATTTGCAGTCTAATTTGCAGCTAAGTTTGCAGTTTGCAGTATAATTTGCAGTCTAATTTACAGTCTAATTTGCACACTAATTTGCACACTAATTTGCAGTCTAATTTGCAGTATAATTTACAGTATAATTTGCAGTCTGATTTGCAGTCTATGTGGAATCTAATTTGCAGTATAATTTGCAGTCTAATTTGCAGTCTAATTTGCAGTTCCCAGTCTAATTCACAGTCTAATTTGCATTCTAATTTGCAGTCTAATTTGCAGTCTAATTTGCAGTCTAATTTGCAGTCTAATTTGCAGTCTAATTTGCAGTCTAATTGACAGTTTAACTTGCAGTATAATTTGCAGTCTAATTTGCAGTTTGGGGTCTGATTTGCACTCTAATTTGCAGTTTGCAGTCTAATTTGTAGTCTAATTAACAGTCTAATATACAGTCTAATTATAAGTCTAATTATAAGTCTAATTTACAGTCTAATTTGCGGTTTGCAGTCTAATTTGCAGTCTAATTTGCAGTCTAATTTTCAGTCTAATTTACAGTCTAATTTGCAGTCTAATTTGCAGTCTAATTTGCAGCCTAATTTGCAGTCTAATTTGCAGTCTAATTTACACCCTAATTGGCAGTCTAATTTGCAATTCGCAGTCTAATTCGCAGTCTAATTTACACTCTAATTTGCAGTCTAATTTACACTCTAATTTGCAGTCTAATTTGCAATTTGCAGTCTAATTCGCAGTCTAATTTGCAGTTTGCAGTCTAATTTGCAGTTTGCAGTCTAATTTGCAGTCTAATTTGCAGTTTGCAGTCTAATTTGCAGTCTAATTTACAGTCTAATTTACAGTCTAATTTGCAGTCTAATTTGCAGTTGGCAGTCTAATTTGCAGTCTAATTTACAGTCTAATTTACAGTCTAATTTACAGTTTAATTTGCAGTCTAATTTGCAGTTTGCAGTCTAATTTGCAGTCTAATTTGCAGTCATTTGCAGTCTAATTTCCAGTCTAATTTGCAGTCTAATTTGCAGTCTAATTTGCAGTCTAATTTACAGTCTAATTTGCAGTCTAATTTGCAGTCTAATTTGCAGTTTGCAGTCTAATTTGCAGTCTAATTTGCAGTCTAATTTGCAGTCTAATTTGCAGTCTAATATGCAGTCTAATTTGCAGTTTGCAGTCTAATTTGCAGTTTGCAGTCTAATTTGCAGTTTGCAGTCTAATTTGCAGTCTAATTTGCAGTTTGCAGTCTAATTTGCAGTCTAATTTGCAGTCTAATTTGCAGTTTGCAGTCTAATTTGCAGTTTGCAGTCTAATTTGCAGTCTAATTTACAGTCTAATTTACAGTCTAATTTACAGTTTAATTTGCAGTCTAATTTGCAGTTTGCAGTCTAATTTGCAGTCTAATTTGCAGTCATTTGCAGTCTAATTTCCAGTCTAATTTCCAGTCTAATTTGCAGTCTAATTTGCAGTCTAATTTGCAGTCTAATTTGCAGTCTAATTTACAGTCTAATTTGCAGTCTAATTTGCAGTTTGCAGTCTAATTTGCAGTCTAATTTACAGTTTAATTTGCAGTCTAATTTGCAGTTTGCAGTCTAATTTGCAGTCTAATTTGCAGTCATTTGCAGTCTAATTTCCAGTCTAATTTGCAGTCTAATTTGCAGTCTAATTTGCAGTCTAATTTGCAGTCTAATTTACAGTCTAATTTGCAGTCTAATTTGCAGTTTGCAGTCTAATTTGCAGTTTGCGGTCTAATTTGCACTCTAATTTGCAGTTTGCAGTCTAATTTGTAGTCTTATTAACTGTCTAATATACATTCTAATTTACAGTCTAATTATAAGTCTAATTTGCGGTTTGCAGTCTAATTTGCAGTCTAATTTGCAGTTTGCAGTCTAATTTGCAGTCTAATTTACAGTCTAATTTACAGTCTAATTTGCAGTCTAATTTGCAGTCTAATTTGCAGTTTGCAGTCTAATTTGCAGTCTAATTTGCAGTCTAATTTGCAGTCTAATTTGCAGTCTAATATGCAGTCTAATTTGCAGTTTGCAGTCTAATTTGCAGTTTGCAGTCTAATTTGCAGTTTGCAGTCTAATTTGCAGTCTAATTTGCAGTCTAATTTGCAGTCTAATTTGCAGTTTGCAGTCTAATTTACAGTCTAATTTACAGTCTAATTTACAGTCTAATTTGCAGTCTAATTTGCAGTTTGCAGTCAAATTTGCAGTCTAATTCGCAGTCTAATTTGCAGCCTAATTTGCAGTCTAATTTGCAGTCTAATTTGCAGTCTAATTTGCAGTCTATGTGGAATCTAATTTGCAGTCTAATTTACAGTCTAATTTGCATTCTAATTTGCAGTCTAATTTGCAGCCAAGTTTGCAGTTTGCAGTCTAATTTGCAGTTTGCAGTCTAATTTGCACACTAATTTGCACACTAATTTGCAGTCTAATTTGCAGTATAATTTACAGTATAATTTGCAGTCTGATTTGCAGTCTATGTGGAATCTAATTTGCAGTATAATTTGCAGTCTAATTTGCAGTCTAATTTGCAGTGCCCAGTCTAATTCACAGTCTAATTTGCATTCTTATTTGCAGTCTAATTTGCAGTCTAATTTGCAGTCTAATTTGCAGTCTAATTTGCAGTCTAATTTGCAGTCCAATTTGCAGTTTAATTTGCAGTTTATTTGCAGTCTAATTTACAGTCTAATTTGCAGTCTAATTTGCAGTTTGCAGTCTAATTTGCAGTTTGCAGTCTAATTTGCAGTTTGCAGTCTAATTTGCAGTTTGCAGTCTAATTTGCAGTCTAATTTACAGTCTAATTTACAGTTTAATTTGCAGTCTAATTTGCAGTTTGCAGTCTAATTTGCAGTCTAATTTGCAGTTTGCAGTCTAATTTGCAGTCTAATTTACAGTCTAATTTACAGTCTAATTTGCAGTCTAATTTGCAGTCTAATTTGCAGTTTGCAGTCTAATTTGCAGTCTAATTTGCAGTCTAATTTGCAGTCTAATTTGCAGTCTAATATGCAGTCTAATTTGCAGTTTGCAGTCTAATTTGCAGTTTGCAGTCTAATTTGCAGTTTGCAGTCTAATTTGCAGTCTAATTTGCAGTCTAATTTGCAGTCTAATTTGCAGTTTGCAGTCTAATTTGCAGTCTAATTTACAGTCTAATTTACAGTCTAATTTGCAGTCTAATTTGCAGTTTGCAGTCAAATTTGCAGTCTAATTCGCAGTCTAATTTGCAGTCTAATTTGCAGTTTCCAGTCTAATTTGCAGTCTAATTTACAGTCTCATTTGCAGTCTAATTTGCAGTCTAATTTGCAGTCTAATTTGCAGTCTATGTGGAATCTAATTTGCAGTCTAATTTACAGTCTAATTTGCATTCTAATTTGCAGTCTAATTTGCAGCCAAGTTTGCAGTTTGCAGTCTAATTTGCAGTTTGCAGTCTAATTTGCACACTAATTTGCACACTAATTTGCAGTCTAATTTGCAGTATAATTTACAGTATAATTTGCAGTCTGATTTGCAGTCTATGTGGAATCTAATTTGCAGTATAATTTGCAGTCTAATTTGCAGTCTAATTTGCAGTGCCCAGTCTAATTCACAGTCTAATTTGCATTCTTATTTGCAGTCTAATTTGCAGTCTAATTTGCAGTCTAATTTGCAGTCTAATTTGCAGTCTAATTTGCAGTCCAATTTGCAGTTTAATTTGCAGTTTATTTGCAGTCTAATTTACAGTCTAATTTGCAGTCTAATTTGCAGTTTGCAGTCTAATTTGCAGTTTGCAGTCTAATTTGCAGTTTGCAGTCTAATTTGCAGTTTGCAGTCTAATTTGCAGTCTAATTTACAGTCTAATTTACAGTTTAATTTGCAGTCTAATTTGCAGTTTGCAGTCTAATTTGCAGTCTAATTTGCAGTCAAGTTTGCAGTCTAATTTGCAGTCATTTGCAGTCTAATTTCCAGTCTAATTTGCAGTCTAATTTGCAGTCTAATTTGCAGTCTAATTTGCAGTCTAATTTGCAGTCTAATTTAAAGTCTAATTTGCAGTCTAATTTGCAGTTTGCAGTCTAATTTGCAGTCTAATCTGCAATCTAGTTTGCAGTCTAATTTGCAGTCTAATTTGCAGTCTAATTTAAAGCCTTATTTGCAGTCTAATTTGCAGTCTAATTTACAGTCTAATTTGCACACTAATTTGCAGTCTAATTTGCATTCTAATTTGCAGTCTAATTTGCAGCCTAGTTTGCAGTTTGCAGTATAATTTGCAGTCTAATTTACAGTCTAATTTGCACACTAATTTGCAGTCTAATTTGCAGTATACTTTGCAGTCATTTGCAGTATAATTTGCAGTCTAATTTAAAGTCTAATTTGCAGTCTAATTTGCAGTTTGCAGTCTAATTCACAGTCTAATTTGCAGTCTAATTTGCAGTCTAATTTGCAGTCTAATTTACAGTCTAATTTGCACACTAATTTGCAGTCTAATTTGCAGTATACTTTGCAGTCATTTGCAGTATAATTTGCAGTCTAATTTAAAGTCTAATTTGCAGTCTAATTTGCAGTTTGCAGTCTAATTCACAGTCTAATTTGCAGTCTAATTTGCAGTCTAATTTGCAGTCTAATTTGCAGTCCAATTTGCAGTTTAATTTGCAGTTTATTTGCAGTCTAATTTACAGTCTAATTTGCAGTCTAATTTGCAGTTTGCAGTCTAATTTGCAGTTTGCAGTCTAATTTGCAGTCTAATTTGCAGTTTGCAGTCTAATTTGCAGTCTAATTTGCAGTCTAATTTGCAGTCCAATTTGCAGTTTAATTTGCAGTTTTTTTTCAGTCTAATTTACAGTCTAATTTGCAGTCTAATTTGCAGTTTGCAGTCTAATTTGCAGTTTGCAGTCTAATTTGCAGTTTGCAGTCTAATTTGCAGTTTGCAGTCTAATTTGCAGTCTAATTTACAGTCTAATTTGCAGTCTAATTTGCAGTCTAGTTTGCAGTCTAATTTGCAGTCATTTGCAGTCTAATTTCCAGTCTAATTTGCAGTCTAATTGGCAGTCTAATTTGCAGTCTAATTTGCAGTCTAATTTGCAGTCTAATTTAAAGTCTAATTTAAAGCCTTATTTGCAGTCTAATTTGCAGTCTAATTTGCAGTCTAATTTAAAGTCTAATTTGCAGTCTAATTTACAGTCTAATTTGCATTCTAATTTGCAGTCTAATTTGCAGCCTAGTTTGCAGTTTGCAGTATAATTTGCAGTCTAATTTACAGTCTAATTTGCACACTAATTTGCAGTCTAATTTGCAGTATACTTTGCAGTCATTTGCAGTATAATTTGCAGTCTAATTTAAAGTCTAATTTGCAGTCTAATTTGCAGTTTGCAGTCTAATTTTACAGTCTAATTTGCAGTCTAATTTGCAGTCTAATTTGCAGTCTAATTTACAGTCTAATTTGCACACTAATTTGCAGTCTAATTTGCAGTATACTTTGCAGTCATTTGCAGTATAATTTGCAGTCTAATTTAAAGTCTAATTTGCAGTCTAATTTGCAGTTTGCAGTCTAATTCACAGTCTAATTTGCAGTCTAATTTGCAGTCTAATTTGCAGTCTAATTTACAGTCTAATTTACAGTCTAATTTACAGTTTAATTTGCAGTCTAATTTGCAGTTTGCAGTCTAATTTGCAGTCTAATTTGCAGTCATTTGCAGTCTAATTTCCAGTCTAATTTGCAGTCTAATTTGCAGTCTAATTTGCAGTCTAATTTGCAGTCTAATTTACAGTCTAATTTGCAGTTTGCAGTCTAATTTGCAGTCTAATTAAAGTCTAATTTGCAGTCTAATTTGCAGTCTAATTTGCAGTCTAATTGACAGTTTAATTTGCAGTATAATTTGCAGTCTAATTTGCAGTTTGCGGTCTAATTTGCACTCTAATTTGCAGTTTGCAGTCTAATTTGTAGTCTTATTAACAGTCTAATATACATTCTAATTTACAGTCTAATTATAAGTCTAATTTGCGGTTTGCAGTCTAATTTGCAGTCTAATTTGCAGTTTGCAGTCTAATTTGCAGTCTAATTTACAGTCTAATTTACAGTCTAATTTGCAGTCTAATTTGCAGTCTAATTTGCAGTTTGCAATCTAATTTGCAGTCTAATTTGCAGTCTAATTTGCAGTCTAATTTGCAGTTTGCAGTCTAATTTGCAGTTTGCAGTCTAATTTGCAGTTTGCAGTCTAATTTGCAATCTAATTTGCAGTTTGCAGTCTAAATTGCAGTCTAATTTACAGTCTAATTTGCAGTCTAATTTGCAGTCTAATTTGCAGTTTGCAGTCTAATTTGCAGTCTAATTTACAGTCTAATTTACAGTCTAATTTGCAGTCTAATTTGCAGTTTGCAGTCTAATTTGCAGTCTAATTCGCAGTCTAATTTGCAGTCTAATTTGCAGTTTCCAGTCTAATTTGCAGTCTAATTTACAGTCACATTTGCAGTCTAATTTGCAGTCTAATTTTCAGTCTAATTTACAGTCGAATTTGCAGTCTAATTTACAGTCTAATTTGCATTCTAATTTGCAGTCTAATTTGCAGCCAAGTTTGCAGTTTGCATTCTAATTTGCAGTCTAATTTGCAGTCTAATTTGCACACTAATTTGCACACTAATTTGCAGTCTAATTTGCAGTTTGCAGTCTAATTTGCAGTCTAATTTACAGTCTAATTTACAGTTTAATTTGCAGTCTAATTTGCAGTTTGCAGTCTAATTTGCAGTCTAATTTGCAGTTTGCAGTCTAATTTGCAGTCTAATTTACAGTCTAATTTACAGTCTAATTTGCAGTCTAATTTGCAGTCTAATTTGCAGTTTGCAGTCTAATTTGCAGTCTAATTTGCAGTCTAATTTGCAGTCTAATTTGCAGTCTAATATGCAGTCTAATTTGCAGTTTGCAGTCTAATTTGCAGTTTGCAGTCTAATTTGCAGTTTGCAGTCTAATTTGCAGTCTAATTTGCAGTCTAATTTGCAGTCTAATTTGCAGTTTGCAGTCTAATTTGCAGTCTAATTTACAGTCTAATTTACAGTCTAATTTGCAGTCTAATTTGCAGTTTGCAGTCAAATTTGCAGTCTAATTCGCAGTCTAATTTGCAGTCTAATTTGCAGTTTCCAGTCTAATTTGCAGTCTAATTTACAGTCTCATTTGCAGTCTAATTTGCAGTCTAATTTGCAGTCTAATTTGCAGTCTATGTGGAATCTAATTTGCAGTCTAATTTACAGTCTAATTTGCATTCTAATTTGCAGTCTAATTTGCAGCCAAGTTTGCAGTTTGCAGTCTAATTTGCAGTTTGCAGTCTAATTTGCACACTAATTTGCACACTAATTTGCAGTCTAATTTGCAGTATAATTTACAGTATAATTTGCAGTCTGATTTGCAGTCTATGTGGAATCTAATTTGCAGTATAATTTGCAGTCTAATTTGCAGTCTAATTTGCAGTGCCCAGTCTAATTCACAGTCTAATTTGCATTCTTATTTGCAGTCTAATTTGCAGTCTAATTTGCAGTCTAATTTGCAGTCTAATTTGCAGTCCAATTTGCAGTTTAATTTGCAGTTTATTTGCAGTCTAATTTACAGTCTAATTTGCAGTCTAATTTGCAGTTTGCAGTCTAATTTGCAGTTTGCAGTCTAATTTGCAGTTTGCAGTCTAATTTGCAGTTTGCAGTCTAATTTGCAGTCTAATTTACAGTCTAATTTACAGTTTAATTTGCAGTCTAATTTGCAGTTTGCAGTCTAATTTGCAGTCTAATTTGCAGTCAAGTTTGCAGTCTAATTTGCAGTCATTTGCAGTCTAATTTCCAGTCTAATTTGCAGTCTAATTTGCAGTCTAATTTGCAGTCTAATTTGCAGTCTAATTTGCAGTCTAATTTAAAGTCTAATTTGCAGTCTAATTTGCAGTTTGCAGTCTAATTTGCAGTCTAATCTGCAATCTAGTTTGCAGTCTAATTTGCAGTCTAATTTGCAGTCTAATTTAAAGCCTTATTTGCAGTCTAATTTGCAGTCTAATTTACAGTCTAATTTGCACACTAATTTGCAGTCTAAATTGCATTCTAATTTGCAGTCTAATTTGCAGCCTAGTTTGCAGTATAATTTGCAGTCTAATTTACAGTCTAATTTGCACACTAATTTGCAGTCTAATTTGCAGTATACTTTGCAGTCATTTGCAGTATAATTTGCAGTCTAATTTAAAGTCTAATTTGCAGTCTAATTTGCAGTTTGCAGTCTAATTCACAGTCTAATTTGCAGTCTAATTTGCAGTCTAATTTGCAGTCTAATTTACAGTCTAATTTGCACACTAATTTGCAGTCTAATTTGCAGTATACTTTGCAGTCATTTGCAGTATAATTTGCAGTCTAATTTAAAGTCTAATTTGCAGTCTAATTTGCAGTTTGCAGTCTAATTCACAGTCTAATTTGCAGTCTAATTTGCAGTCTAATTTGCAGTCTAATTTGCAGTCCAATTTGCAGTTTAATTTGCAGTTTATTTGCAGTCTAATTTACAGTCTAATTTGCAGTCTAATTTGCAGTTTGCAGTCTAATTTGCAGTTTGCAGTCTAATTTGCAGTCTAATTTGCAGTTTGCAGTCTAATTTGCAGTCTAATTTGCAGTCTAATTTGCAGTCCAATTTGCAGTTTAATTTGCAGTTTTTTTTCAGTCTAATTTACAGTCTAATTTGCAGTCTAATTTGCAGTTTGCAGTCTAATTTGCAGTTTGCAGTCTAATTTGCAGTTTGCAGTCTAATTTGCAGTTTGCAGTCTAATTTGCAGTCTAATTTACAGTCTAATTTGCAGTCTAATTTGCAGTCTAGTTTGCAGTCTAATTTGCAGTCATTTGCAGTCTAATTTCCAGTCTAATTTGCAGTCTAATTGGCAGTCTAATTTGCAGTCTAATTTGCAGTCTAATTTGCAGTCTAATTTAAAGTCTAATTTAAAGCCTTATTTGCAGTCTAATTTGCAGTCTAATTTGCAGTCTAATTTAAAGTCTAATTTGCAGTCTAATTTACAGTCTAATTTGCATTCTAATTTGCAGTCTAATTTGCAGCCTAGTTTGCAGTTTGCAGTATAATTTGCAGTCTAATTTACAGTCTAATTTGCACACTAATTTGCAGTCTAATTTGCAGTATACTTTGCAGTCATTTGCAGTATAATTTGCAGTCTAATTTAAAGTCTAATTTGCAGTCTAATTTGCAGTTTGCAGTCTAATTCACAGTCTAATTTGCAGTCTAATTTGCAGTCTAATTTGCAGTCTAATTTACAGTCTAATTTGCACACTAATTTGCAGTCTAATTTGCAGTATACTTTGCAGTCATTTGCAGTATAATTTGCAGTCTAATTTAAAGTCTAATTTGCAGTCTAATTTGCAGTTTGCAGTCTAATTCACAGTCTAATTTGCAGTCTAATTTGCAGTCTAATTTGCAGTCTAATTTACAGTCTAATTTACAGTCTAATTTACAGTTTAATTTGCAGTCTAATTTGCAGTTTGCAGTCTAATTTGCAGTCTAATTTGCAGTCATTTGCAGTCTAATTTCCAGTCTAATTTGCAGTCTAATTTGCAGTCTAATTTGCAGTCTAATTTGCAGTCTAATTTACAGTCTAATTTGCAGTCTAATTTGCAGTTTGCAGTCTAATTTGCAGTCTAATTAAAGTCTAATTTGCAGTCTAATTTGCAGTCTAATTTGCAGTCTAATTGACAGTTTAATTTGCAGTATAATTTGCAGTCTAATTTGCAGTTTGCGGTCTAATTTGCACTCTAATTTGCAGTTTGCAGTCTAATTTGTAGTCTTATTAACAGTCTAATATACATTCTAATTTACAGTCTAATTATAAGTCTAATTTGCGGTTTGCAGTCTAATTTGCAGTCTAATTTGCAGTTTGCAGTCTAATTTGCAGTCTAATTTACAGTCTAATTTACAGTCTAATTTGCAGTCTAATTTGCAGTCTAATTTGCAGTTTGCAATCTAATTTGCAGTCTAATTTGCAGTCTAATTTGCAGTCTAATTTGCAGTTTGCAGTCTAATTTGCAGTTTGCAGTCTAATTTGCAGTTTGCAGTCTAATTTGCAATCTAATTTGCAGTTTGCAGTCTAAATTGCAGTCTAATTTACAGTCTAATTTGCAGTCTAATTTGCAGTCTAATTTGCAGTTTGCAGTCTAATTTGCAGTCTAATTTACAGTCTAATTTACAGTCTAATTTGCAGTCTAATTTGCAGTTTGCAGTCTAATTTGCAGTCTAATTCGCAGTCTAATTTGCAGTCTAATTTGCAGTTTCCAGTCTAATTTGCAGTCTAATTTACAGTCACATTTGCAGTCTAATTTGCAGTCTAATTTTCAGTCTAATTTACAGTCGAATTTGCAGTCTAATTTACAGTCTAATTTGCATTCTAATTTGCAGTCTAATTTGCAGCCAAGTTTGCAGTTTGCATTCTAATTTGCAGTCTAATTTGCAGTCTAATTTGCACACTAATTTGCACACTAATTTGCAGTCTAATTTGCAGTATAATTTACAGTATAATTTGCAGTCTGATTTGCAGTCTATGTGGGATCTAATTTGCAGTATAATTTGCAGTCTAATTTGCAGTCTAATTTGCAGTTCCCAGTCTAATTCACAGTCTAATTTGCATTCTTATTTGCAGTCTAATTTGCAGTCTAATTTGCAGTCTAATTTGCAGTCTAATTTGCAGTCTAATTTGCAGTCCAATTTGCAGTCCAATTTGCAGTTTAATTTGCAGTTTATTTGCAGTCTAATTTACAGTCTAATTTGCAGTCTAATTAGCAGTTTGCAGTCTAATTTGCAGTTTGCAGTCTAATTTGCAGTTTGCAGTCTAATTTGCAGTTTGCAGTCTAATTTGCAGTCTAATTTACAGTCTAATTTACAGTCTAATTTGCAGTCTAATTTGCTGTTTGCAGTCTAATTTGCAGTCTAGTTTGCAGTCTAATTTGCAGTCATTTGCAGTCTAATTTCCAGTCTAATTTCCAGTCTAATTTGCAGTCTAATTTGCAGTCTAATTTGCAGTCTAATTTGCAATCTAGTTTGCAGTCTAATTTGCAGTCATTTGCAGTCTAATTTCCAGTCTAATTTGCAGTCTAATTTGCAGTCTAATTTGCAGTCTAATTTGCAGTCTAATTTGCAGTCTAATTTAAAGCCTTATTTGCAGTCTAATTTGCAGTCTAATTTGCAGTCTAATTTAAAGTCTAATTTGCAGTCTAATTTACAGTCTAATTTGCATTCTAATTTGCAGTCTAATTTGCAGACTAGTTTGCAGTTTGCAGTATAATTTGCAGTCTAATTTACAGTCTAATTTGCACACTAATTTGCAGTCTAATTTGGAGTATACTTTGCAGTCATTTGCAGTATAATTTGCAGTCTAATTTAAAGTCTAATTTGCAGTCTAGTTTGCAGTTTGCAGTCTAATTCACAGTCTAATTTGCAGTCTAATTTGCAGTCTATTTTGCAGTCTATTTTGCAGTCTAATTTGCAGTCCAATTTGCAGTTTAATTTGCAGTTTAATTTGCAGTTTATTTGCAGTCTAATTTACAGTCTAATTTGCAGTCTAATTTGCAGTCTAATTTGCAGTTTGCAGTCTAATTTGCAGTCTAATTTACAGTCTAATTTACAGTTTAATTTGCAGTCTAATTTGCAGTTTGCAGTCTAATTTGCAGTCTAATTTAAAGTCTAATTTGCAGTCTAATTTGCAGTTTGCAGTCTAATTTGCAGTCTAATTTGCAGTCTAATTTGCAGTCTAATTGACAGTTTAATTTGCAGTACAATTTGCAGTCCAATTGACAGTTTAATTTGCAGTATAATTTGCAGTCTAATTTGCAGTTTGCGGTCTAATTTGCACTCTAATTTGCAGTTTGCAGTCTAATTTGTAGTCTAATTTGCAGTTCCCAGTCTAATTCACAGTCTAATTTGCATTATTATTTGCACACTAATTTGCAGTCTAATTTGCAGTATAATTTACAGTATAAATTGCAGTCTGATTTGCAGTCTATGTGGAATCTAATTTGCAGTATAATTTGCAGTATAATTTGCAGTCTAATTTGCAGTTCCCAGTCTAATTCACAGTCTAATTTGCATTCTTATTTGCAGTCTAATTTGCAGTCTAATTTGCAGTCTAATTTGCAGATTAATTTGCAGTCTAATTTGCAGTCCAATTTGCAGTTTAATTTGCAGTTTATTTGCAGTCTAATTTACAGTCTAATTTGCAGTCTAATTTGCAGTTTGCAGTCTAATTTGCAGTCTAATTCACAGTCTAATTTGCAGTCTAATTTGCAGTCTATTTTGCAGTCTATTTTGCAGTCTAATTTGCAGTCCAATTTGCAGTTTAATTTGCAGTTTAATTTGCAGTTTATTTGCAGTCTAATTTACAGTCTAATTTGCAGTCTAATTTGCAGTCTAATTTGCAGTTTGCAGTCTAATTTGCAGTTTGCAGTCTAATTTGCAGTTTGCAGTCTAATTTGCAATCTAATTTACAGTCTAATTTACAGTTTAATTTGCAGTCTAATTTGCAGTTTGCAGTCTAATTTGCAGTCTAATTTGCAGTCTAGTTTGCAGTCTAATTTGCAGTCATTTGCAGTCTAATTACTAGTCTAATTTGCAGACTATTTTGCAGTCTAATTTGCAGTCTAATTTGCAGTCTAATTTGCAGTCTAATTTAAAGTCTAATTTGCAGTCTAATTTGCAGTTTGCAGTCTAATTTGCAGTCTAATTTGCAGTCTAATTTGCAGTCTAATTGACAGTTTAATTTGCAGTACAATTTGCAGTCCAATTGACAGTTTAATTTGCAGTATAATTTGCAGTCTAATTTGCAGTTTGCGGTCTAATTTGCACTCTAATTTGCAGTTTGCAGTCTAATTTGTAGTCTAATTTGCAGTTCCCAGTCTAATTCACAGTCTAATTTGCATTATTATTTGCACACTAATTTGCAGTCTAATTTGCAGTATAATTTACAGTATAAATTGCAGTCTGATTTGCAGTCTATGTGGAATCTAATTTGCAGTATAATTTGCAGTCTAATTTGCAGTCTAATTTGCAGTTCCCAGTCTAATTCACAGTCTAATTTGCATTCTTATTTGCAGTCTAATTTGCAGTCTAATTTGCAGTCTAATTTGCAGATTAATTTGCAGTCTAATTTGCAGTCCAATTTGCAGTTTAATTTGCAGTTTATTTGCAGTCTAATTTACAGTCTAATTTGCAGTCTAATTTGCAGTTTGCAGTCTAATTTGCAGTTTGCAGTCTAATTTGCTGTTTGCAGTCTAATTTGCAGTTTGCAGTCTAATTTGCAGTTTGCAGTCTAATTTGCAGTCTAATTTACAGTCTAATTTACAGTTTAATTTGCAGTCTAATTTGCAGTTTGCAGTCTAATTTGCAGTCTAATTTGCAGTCTAGTTTGCAGTCTAATTTGCAGTCATTTGCGGTCTAATTTCCAGTCTAATTTGCAGTCTAATTTGCAGTCTAATTTGCAGTCTAATTTGCAGTCCAATTTGCAGTCTAATTTGCAGTCTAATTTAAAGTCTAATTTGCAGTCTAATTTGCAGTTTGCAGTCTAATTTGCAGTCTAATTTGCAATCTAGTTTGCAGTCTAATTTGCAGTCATTTGCAGTCTAATTTCCAGTCTAATTTGCAGTCTAATTTGCAGTCTAATTTGCAGTCTAATTTGCAGTCTAATTTAAAGCCTTATTTGCAGTCTAATTTGCAGTCTAATTTGCAGTCTAATTTAAAGTCTAATTTGCAGTCTAATTTACAGTCTAATTTGCATTCTAATTTGCAGTCTAATTTGCAGCCTAGTTTGCAGTTTGCAGTATAATTTGCAGTCTAATTTACAGTCTAATTTGCACACTAATTTGCAGTCTAATTTGCAATCTAATTTGCAGTCTAATTTAAAGTCTAATTTGCAGTCTAATTTGCAGTTTAAAGTCTAATTTGCAGTCTAATTTGCATTCTTATTTGCAGTCTAATTTGCAGTCTAATTTGCAGTCTAATTTGCAGTCTAATTTGCAGTCTAATTTGCAGTCCAATTTGCAGTTTAATTTGCAGTTTATTTGCAGTCTAGTTTACAGTCTAATTTGCAGTCTAATTTGCAGTTTGCAGTCTAATTTGCAGTTTGCAGTCTAATTTGCTGTTTGCAGTCTAATTTGCAGTTTGCAGTCTAATTTGCAGTTTGCAGTCTAATTTGCAGTCTAATTTACAGTCTAATTTACAGTTTAATTTGCAGTCTAATTTGCAGTTTGCAGTCTAATTTGCAGTCTAATTTGCAGTCTAGTTTGCAGTCTAATTTGCAGTCATTTGCGGTCTAATTTCCAGTCTAATTTGCAGTCTAATTTGCAGTCTAATTTAAAGCCTTATTTGCAGTCTAATTTGCAGTCTAATTTGCAGTCTAATTTGCAGTCTAATTTGCAGTCTAATTTAAAGCCTTATTTGCAGTCTAATTTGCAGTCTAATTTGCAGTCTAATTTAAAGTCTAATTTGCAGTCTAATTTACAGTCTAATTTGCATTCTAATTTGCAGTCTAATTTGCAGCCTAGTTTGCAGTTTGCAGTATAATTTGCAGTCTAATTTACAGTCTAATTTGCACACTAATTTGCAGTCTAATTTGCAATCTAATTTGCAGTCTAATTTAAAGTCTAATTTGCAGTCTAATTTGCAGTTTAAAGTCTAATTTGCAGTCTAATTTGCATTCTTATTTGCAGTCTAATTTGCAGTCTAATTTGCAGTCTAATTTGCAGTCTAATTTGCAGTCTAATTTGCAGTCCAATTTGCAGTTTAATTTGCAGTTTATTTGCAGTCTAGTTTACAGTCTAATTTGCAGTCTAATTTGCAGTTTGCAGTCTAATTTGCAGTTTGCAGTCTAATTTGCTGTTTGCAGTCTAATTTGCAGTTTGCAGTCTAATTTGCAGTTTGCAGTCTAATTTGCAGTCTAATTTACAGTCTAATTTACAGTTTAATTTGCAGTCTAATTTGCAGTTTGCAGTCTAATTTGCAGTCTAATTTGCAGTCTAGTTTGCAGTCTAATTTGCAGTCATTTGCGGTCTAATTTCCAGTCTAATTTGCAGTCTAATTTGCAGTCTAATTTGCAGTCTAATTTGCAGTCCAATTTGCAGTCTAATTTGCAGTCTAATTTAAAGTCTAATTTGCAGTCTAATTTGCAGTTTGCAGTCTAATTTGCAGTCTAATTTGCAATCTAGTTTGCAGTCTAATTTGCAGTCATTTGCAGTCTAATTTCCAGTCTAATTTGCAGTCTAATTTGCAGTCTAATTTGCAGTCTAATTTGCAGTCTAATTTAAAGCCTTATTTGCAGTCTAATTTGCAGTCTAATTTGCAGTCTAATTTGCAGTCTAATTTAAAGTCTAATTTGCAGTCTAATTTACAGTCTAATTTGCATTCTAATTTGCAGTCTAATTTGCAGCCTAGTTTGCAGTTTGCACACTAATTTGCAGTCTAATTTGCAGTATACTTTGCAGTCATTTGCAGTATAATTTGCAGTCTAATTTAAAGTCTAATTTGCAGTCTTATTTGCAGTTTGCAGTCTAATTCACAGTCTAATTTGCAGTCTAATTTGCAGTCTAATTTGCAGTCTAATTTGCACACTAATTTGCAGTCTAATTTGCAGTATACTTTGCAGTCATTTGCAGTATAATTTGCAGTCTAATTTAAAGTCTAATTTGCAGTCTTATTTGCAGTTTGCAGTCTAATTCACAGTCTAATTTGCAGTCTAATTTGCAGTCTAATTTGCAGTCTAATTTGCAGTCTAATTTGCAGTCCAATTTGCAGTCCAATTTGCAGTTTAATTTGCAGTTTATTTGCAGTCTAATTTACAGTCTAATTTGCAGTCTAATTTGCAGTCTAATTTGCAGTTTGCAGTTTAATTTGCAGTTTGCAGTCTAATTTGCAGTTTGCAGTCTAATTTGCAGTCTAATTTACAGTCTAATTTACAGTTTAATTTGCAGTCTAATTTGCAGTTTGCAGTCTAATTTGCAGTCTAATTTGCAGTCTAGTTTGCAGTCTAATTTGCAGTCATTTGCAGTCTAATTTCTAGTCTAATTTGCAGTCTAATTTGCAGTCTAATTTGCAGTCTAATTTGCAGTCTAATTTGCAGTCTAATTTGCAGTCTAATTTAAAGTCTAATTTGCAGTCTAATTTGCAGTTTGCAGTCTAATTTGCAGTCTAATTTGCAGTCTAATTTGCAGTCTAATTGACAGTTTAATTTGCAGTACAATTTGCAGTCCAATTGACAGTTTAATTTGCAGTATAATTTGCAGTCTAATTTGCAGTTTGCGGTTTAATTTGCACTCTAATTTGCAGTTTGCAGTCTAATTTGTAGTCTAATTTGCAGTTCCCAGTCTAATTCACAGTCTAATTTGCATTCTTATTTGCATTCTTATTTGCAGTCTAATTTGCAGTCTAATTTGCAGTCCAATTTGCAGTCTAATTTGCAGTTTAATTTGCAGTTTATTTGCAGTCTAATTTACAGTCTAATTTGCAGTCTAATTTGCAGTTTGCAGTCTAATTTGCATTTTACAGTCTAATTTGCAGTTTGCAGTCTAATTTGCAGTTTGCAGTCTAATTTGCAGTCTAATTTACAGTCTAATTTACAGTTTAATTTGCAGTCTAATTTGCAGTTTGCAGTCTAATTTGCAGTCTAATTTGCAGTCTAGTTTGCAGTCTAATTTGCAGTCATTTGCAGTCTAATTTGCAGTCTAATTTGCAGTCTAATTTGCAGTCTAATTTGCAGTTTGCAGTCTAATTTGCAGTCTAATTTGCAGTCTAATTTGCAGTCTAATTCACAGTCTAATTTGCATTCTTATTTGCAGTCTAATTTGCAGTCTAATTTGCAGTCTAATTTGCAGTCTAATTTGCAGTCTAATTTGCAGTCTAATTTGCAGTCTAATTTGCAATCTAATTTGCATTCCAATTTGCAGTTTAATTTGCAGTTTATTTGCAGTCTAATTTGCAGTCTAATTTGCAGTTTGCAGTCTAATTTGCAGTTTGCAGTCTAATTTGCAGTTTGCAGTCTAATTTGCAGTTTGCAGTCTAATTTGCAGTCTAATTTACAGTCTAATTTACAGTTTAATTTGCAGTCTAATTTGCAGTTTGCAGTCTAATTTGCAGTCTAATTTGCAGTCTAGTTTGTAGTCTAATTTGCAGTCATTTGCAGTCTAATTTACAGTCTAATTTGCAGTCTAATTTGCAGTTTATTTTGGAGTCTAATTTGCAGTCTAATTTAAAGTCTAATTTGCAGTCTAATTTGCAGTTTGCAGTCTAATTTGCAGTCTAATTTGGAGTCTAGTTTGCAGTCTAATTTGCAGTCATTTGCAGTCTAATTTCCAGTCTCATTTGCAGTCTCATTTGCAGTCTCATTTGCAGTCTAATTTGCAGTCTAATTTAAAGCCTAATTTGCAGTCTAATTTGCAGTTTGCAGTCTAATTTGCAGTCTAATTTGCAGTCTAATTTAAAGTCTAATTTGCATTCTAATTTGCAGTCTAATTTACAGTCTAATTTGCATTCTAATTTGCAGTCTAATTTGCAGCCTAGTTTGCAGTTTGCAGTATAATTTGCAGTCTAATTTACAGTCTAATTTGCACACTAATTTGCAGTCTAATTTGCAGTATACTTTGCAGTCATTTGCAGTATAATTTGCAGTCTAATTTAAAGTCTAATTTGCAGTCTAATTTGCAGTTTGCAGTCTAATTCACAGTCTAATTTGCAGTCTAATTTGCAGTCTAATTTGCAGTCTAATTTGCAGTCTAATTTGCAGTCCAATTTGCAGTCTAATTTGCAGTTTAATTTGCAGTTTATTTGCAGTCTAATTTACAGTCTAATTTGCAGTCTAATTTGCAGTCTAATTTGCAGTTTGCAGTCTAATTTGCAGTTTGCAGTCTAATTTGCAGTCTAATTTACAGTCTAATTTACAGTTTAATTTGCAGTCTAATTTGCAGTTTGCAGTCTAATTTGCAGTCTAATTTGCAGTCTAGTTTGCAGTCTAATTTGCAGTCATTTGCAGTCTAATTTCTAGTCTAATTTGCAGTCTAATTTGCAGTCTAATTTGCAGTCTAATTTGCAGTCTAATTTGCAATCTAATTTGCAGTCTAATTTAAAGTCTAATTTGCAGTCTAATTTGCAGTTTAAAGTCTAATTTGCAGTCTTATTTGCAGTCTAATTTGCAGTCTAATTGACAGTTTAATTTGCAGTACAATTTGCAGTCTAATTGACAGTTTAATTTGCAGTATAATTTGCAGTCTAATTTGCAGTTTGCGGTCTAATTTGCACTCTAATTTGCAGTTTGCAGTCTAATTTGTAGTCTAATTAACAGTTTAATATAAAGTCTAATTTACAGTCTAATTATAAGTCTAATTTGCGGTTTGCAGTCTAATTTGCAGTCTAATTAACAGTCTAATTTGCAGTCTAATTTGCAGTCTAATTTGCAGTCTAATTTGCAGTTTGCAGTCTAATTTGCAGTCTGATTTGCAGTCTAATTTGCAGTCTAATTTGCAGTTTGCAGTCTAATTTGCAGTCTAATTTCCAGTCTCATTTGCAGTCTAATTTGCAGTCTCATTTGCAGTCTAATTTGCAGTCTCATTTGCAGTCTAATTTGCAGTCTAATTTAAAGCCTAATTTGCAGTCTAATTTGCAGTTTGCAGTCTAATTTGCAGTCTAATTTGCAGTCTAATTTAAAGTCTAATTTGCAGTCTAATTTACAGTCTAATTTGCATTCTAATTTGCAGTCTAATTTGCAGCCTAGTTTGCAGTTTGCAGTATAATTTGCAGTCTAATTTACAGTCTAATTTGCACACTAATTTGCAGTCTAATTTGCAGTATACTTTGCAGTCATTTGCAGTATAATTTGCAGTCTAATTTAAAGTCTAATTTGCAGTCTAATTTGCAGTTTGCAGTCTAATTCACAGTCTAATTTGCAGTCTAATTTGCAGTCTAATTTGCAGTCTAATTTGCAGTCCAATTTGCAGTCTAATTTGCAGTTTAATTTGCAGTTTATTTGCAGTCTAATTTACAGTCTAATTTGCAGTCTAATTTGCAGTCTAATTTGCAGTTTGCAGTCTAATTTGCAGTTTGCAGTCTAATTTGCAGTCTAATTTACAGTCTAATTTACAGTTTAATTTGCAGTC
Organism: Allacma fusca; assembly: GCA_947179485.1. Lineage (NCBI taxonomy): Eukaryota > Metazoa > Arthropoda > Collembola > Symphypleona > Sminthuridae > Allacma > Allacma fusca. The sequence continues at coordinate 41,654,263 of OX359246.1, forward strand.
TAATTTGCAGTTTGCAGTCTAATTTGCAGTCTAATTTGCAGTCTAGTTTGCAGTCTAATTTGCAGTCATTTGCAGTCTAATTTCTAGTCTAATTTGCAGTCTAATTTGCAGTCTAATTTGCAGTCTAATTTGCAGTCTAATTTGCAGTCTAATTTGCAGTCTAATTTAAAGTCTAATTTGCAGTCTAATTTGCAGTTTAAAGTCTAATTTGCAGTCTAATTTGCAGTCTAATTTGCAGTCTAATTGACAGTTTAATTTGCAGTACAATTTGCAGTCTAATTGACAGTTTAATTTGCAGTATAATTTGCAGTCTAATTTGCAGTTTGCGGTCTAATTTGCACTCTAATTTGCAGTTTGCAGTCTAATTTGTAGTCTAATTAACAGTTTAATATAAAGTCTAATTAACAGTCTAATTATAAGTCTAATTTGCGGTTTGCAGTCTAATTTGCCGTCTAATTTACAGTCTAATTTGCAGTCTAATTTAAAGTCTAATTTGCAGTCTAATTTGCAGTTTGCAGTCTAATTTGCAGTCTAATTTGCAGTCTAATTTGCAGTCTAATTGACAGTTTAATTTGCAGTGTAATTTGCAGTCTAATTGACAGTTTAATTTGCAGTATAATTTGCAGTCTAATTTGCAGTTTGCGGTCTAATTTGCACTCTAATTTGCAGTTCGCAGTCTAATTTGTAGTCGTATTAACAGTTTAATATACAGTCTAATTTACAGTCTAATTATAAGTCTAATTTGCGGTTTGCAGTCTAATTTGCAGTTTGCAGTCTAATTTGCAGTCTAATTTACAGTCTAATTTACAGTCTAACTTGCAGTCTAATTTGCAGTCTAATTATCAGTTTGCAGTCTAATTCGCAGCCTAATTTGCAGTCTATATTGGAGTTTGCAGTCTAATTTGCAGTTTGCAGTCTAATTTGCAGTCTCATTTGCAGTTTGCAGTCTAATTTGCAGTCTAATTTGCAGTTTCCAGTCTAATTTGCAGTCTAATTTACAGTCTAATTTGCAGTCTAATTTGCAGTCTAATTTACAGTCTAATTTGCAGTCTAATTTACAGTCTAATTTGCATTCTAATTTGCAGTCTAATTTGCAGCCTAGTTTGCAGTCTAATTTAAAGTCTAATTTGCAGTCTAATTTGCAGTTTGCAGTCTAATTCACAGTCTAATTTGCAGTCTAATTTACAGTCTAATTTGCATTCTAATTTGCAGTCTAATTTGCAGCCTAGTTTGCAGTCTAATTTAAAGTCTAATTTGCAGTCTAATTTGCAGTTTGCAGTCTAATTCACAGTCTAATTTGCAGTCTAATTTGCAGTCTAATTTGCAGTATAATTTGCAGTCTAATTTGCAGTTTGCGGTCTAATTTGCACTCTAATTTGCAGTTTGCAGTCTAATTCGCAGTCTAATTTGCGGTCTATATTGGAGTTTGCAGTCTAATTTGCAGTTTGCAGTCTAATTTGCAGTCTCATTTGCAGTTTGCAGTCTAATTTGCAGTCTAATTTGCAGTTTCCAGTCTAATTTGCAGTCTAATTTACAGTCTAATTTGCAGTCTAATTTGCAGTCTAATTTACAGTCTAATTTGCAGTCTAATTTACAGTCTAATTTGCATTCTAATTTGCAGTCTAATTTGCAGTCTAATTTAAAGTCTAATTTAAAGTCTAATTTGCAGTCTAATTTGCAGTTTGCAGTCTAATTTGCAGTCTAATTTGGAGTCTAGTTTGCAGTCTAATTTGCAGTCATTTGCAGTCTAATTTAAAGCCTAATTTGCAGTCTAATTTGCAGTTTGCAGTCTAATTTGCAGTCTAATTTGCAGTCTAATTTAAAGTCTAATTTGCAGTCTAATTTACAGTCTAATTTGCATTCTAATTTGCAGTCTAATTTGCAGCCTAGTTTGCAGTTTGCATTCTAATTTGCAGTCTAATTTACAGTCTAATTTGCACACTAATTTGCAGTCTAATTTGCAGTATACTTAGCAGTCATTTGCAGTATAATTTGCAGTCTAATTTAAAGTCTAATTTGCAGTCTAATTTGCAGTTTGCAGTCTAATTCACAGTCTAATTTGCAGTCTAATTTGCAGTCTAATTTGCAGTCTAATATGCAGTCTAATTTGCAGTTTAATTCGCAGTTTATTTGCAGTCTAATTTACAGTCTAATTTGCAGTCTAATTTGCAGTCTAATTTGCAGTTTGCAGTCTAATTTGCAGTTTGCAGTCTAATTTGCAGTTTGCAGTCTAATTTGCAGTCTAATTTACAGTCTAATTTACAGTTTAATTTGCAGTCTAATTTGCAGTTTGCAGTCTAATTTGCAGTCTAATTTGCAGTCTAGTTTGCAGTCTAATTTGCAGTCATTTGCAGTCTAATTTCTAGTTTAATTTGCAGTCTAATTTGCAGTCTAATTTGCAGTCTAATTTGCAGTCTAATTTGCAGTCTAATTTAAAGTCTAATTTGCAGTCTAATTTGCAGTTTGCAGTCTAATTTGCAGTCTAATTTGCAGTCTAATTGACAGTTTAATTTGCAGTACAATTTGCAGTCTAATTGACAGTTTAATTTGCAGTATAATTTGCAGTCTAATTTGCAGTTTGCGGTCTAATTTGCACTCTAATTTGCAGTTTGCAGTCTAATTTGTAGTCTAATTAACAGTTTATTATAAAGTCTAATTTACAGTCTAATTATAAGTCTAATTTGCGGTTTGCAGTCTAATTTGCAGTCTAATTTACAGTCTAATTTGCAGTCTAATTTGCAGTCTAATTTGCAGTTTAATTTGCAGTCTAATTTAAAGTCTAATTTGCAGTCTAATTTGCAGTTTGCAGTCTAATTTGCAGTCTAATTTGCAGTCTAATTTGCAGTCTAATTGACAGTTTAATTTGCAGTATAATTTGCAGTCTAATTGACAGTTTAATTTGCAGTATAATTTGCAGTCTAATTTGCAGTCTAATTTAAAGTCTCATTTGCAGTTTGCAGTCTAATTTGCAGTCTAATTTGCAGTTTCCAGTCTAATTTACAGTCTAATTTGCAGTCTAATTTACAGTCTAATTTGCATTCTAATTTGCAGTCTAATTTGCAGTCTAATTTAAAGTCTAATTTAAAGTCTAATTTGCAGTCTAATTTGCAGTTTGCAGTCTAATTTGCAGTCTAATTTGGAGTCTAGTTTGCAGTCTAATTTGCAGTCATTTGCAGTCTAATTTAAAGCCTAATTTGCAGTCTAATTTGCAGTTTGCAGTCTAATTTGCAGTCTAATTTGCAGTCTAATTTAAAGTCTAATTTGCAGTCTAATTTACAGTCTAATTTGCATTCTAATTTGCAGTCTAATTTGCAGCCTAGTTTGCAGTTTGCATTCTAATTTGCAGTCTAATTTACAGTCTAATTTGCACACTAATTTGCAGTCTAATTTGCAGTATACTTAGCAGTCATTTGCAGTATAATTTGCAGTCTAATTTAAAGTCTAATTTGCAGTCTAATTTGCAGTTTGCAGTCTAATTCACAGTCTAATTTGCAGTCTAATTTGCAGTCTAATTTGCAGTCTAATATGCAGTCTAATTTGCAGTTTAATTCGCAGTTTATTTGCAGTCTAATTTACAGTCTAATTTGCAGTCTAATTTGCAGTCTAATTTGCAGTTTGCAGTCTAATTTGCAGTTTGCAGTCTAATTTGCAGTTTGCAGTCTAATTTGCAGTCTAATTTACAGTCTAATTTACAGTTTAATTTGCAGTCTAATTTGCAGTTTGCAGTCTAATTTGCAGTCTAATTTGCAGTCTAGTTTGCAGTCTAATTTGCAGTCATTTGCAGTCTAATTTCTAGTTTAATTTGCAGTCTAATTTGCAGTCTAATTTGCAGTCTAATTTGCAGTCTAATTTGCAGTCTAATTTAAAGTCTAATTTGCAGTCTAATTTGCAGTTTGCAGTCTAATTTGCAGTCTAATTTGCAGTCTAATTGACAGTTTAATTTGCAGTACAATTTGCAGTCTAATTGACAGTTTAATTTGCAGTATAATTTGCAGTCTAATTTGCAGTTTGCGGTCTAATTTGCACTCTAATTTGCAGTTTGCAGTCTAATTTGTAGTCTAATTAACAGTTTAATATAAAGTCTAATTTACAGTCTAATTATAAGTCTAATTTGCGGTTTGCAGTCTAATTTGCAGTCTAATTTACAGTCTAATTTGCAGTCTAATTTGCAGTCTAATTTGCAGTTTAATTTGCAGTCTAATTTAAAGTCTAATTTGCAGTCTAATTTGCAGTTTGCAGTCTAATTTGCAGTCTAATTTGCAGTCTAATTTGCAGTCTAATTGACAGTTTAATTTGCAGTATAATTTGCAGTCTAATTGACAGTTTAATTTGCAGTATAATTTGCAGTCTAATTTGCAGTCTAATTTAAAGTCTCATTTGCAGTTTGCAGTCTAATTTGCAGTCTAATTTGCAGTTTCCAGTCTAATTTGCAGTCTAATTTGCAGTCTAATTTGCAGTCTAATTTGCAGTCTAATTTACAGTCTAATTTGCAGTCTAATTTACAGTCTAATTTGCATTCTAATTTGCAGTCTAATTTGCAGTCTAATTTAAAGTCTAATTTAAAGTCTAATTTGCAGTCTAATTTGCAGTTTGCAGTCTAATTTGCAGTCTAATTTGGAGTCTAGTTTGCAGTCTAATTTGCAGTCATTTGCAGTCTAATTTCCAGTCTAATTTGCAGTCTAATTTGCAGTCTCATTTGCAGTCTAATTTGCAGTCTAATTTAAAGCCTAATTTGCAGTCTAATTTGCAGTTTGCAGTCTAATTTGCAGTCTAATTTGCAGTCTAATTTAAAGTCTAATTTGCAGTCTAATTTACAGTCTAATTTGCATTCTAATTTGCAGTCTAATTTGCAGCCTAGTTTGCAGTTTGCATTCTAATTTGCAGTCTAATTTACAGTCTAATTTGCACACTAATTTGCAGTCTAATTTGCAGTATACTTAGCAGTCATTTGCAGTATAATTTGCAGTCTAATTTAAAGTCTAATTTGCAGTCTAATTTGCAGTTTGCAGTCTAATTCACAGTCTAATTTGCAGTCTAATTTGCAGTCTAATTTGCAGTCTAATATGCAGTCTAATTTGCAGTTTAATTTGCAGTTTATTTGCAGTCTAATTTACAGTCTAATTTGCAGTCTAATTTGCAGTCTAATTTGCAGTTTGCAGTCTAATTTGCAGTTTGCAGTCTAATTTGCAGTTTGCAGTCTAATTTGCAGTCTAATTTACAGTCTAATTTACAGTTTAATTTGCAGTCTAATTTGCAGTTTGCAGTCTAATTTGCAGTCTAATTTGCAGTCTAGTTTGCAGTCTAATTTGCAGTCATTTGCAGTCTAATTTCTAGTTTAATTTGCAGTCTAATTTGCAGTCTAATTTGCAGTCTATTTTGCAGTCTAACTTGCAGTCTAATTTAAAGTCTAATTTGCAGTCTAATTTGCAGTTTGCAGTCTAATTTGCAGTCTAATTTGCAGTCTAATTGACAGTTTAATTTGCAGTACAATTTGCAGTCTAATTGACAGTTTAATTTGCAGTATAATTTGCAGTCTAATTTGCAGTTTGCGGTCTAATTTGCACTCTAATTTGCAGTTTGCAGTCTAATTTGTAGTCTAATTAACAGTTTAATATAAAGTCTAATTTACAGTCTAATTATAAGTCTAATTTGCGGTTTGCAGTCTAATTTGCAGTCTAATTTACAGTCTAATTTGCAGTCTAATTTGCAGTCTAATTTGCAGTTTAATTTGCAGTCTAATTTAAAGTCTAATTTGCAGTCTAATTTGCAGTTTGCAGTCTAATTTGCAGTCTAATTTGCAGTCTAATTTGCAGTCTAATTGACAGTTTAATTTGCAGTATAATTTGCAGTCTAATTGACAGTTTAATTTGCAGTATAATTTGCAGTCTAATTTGCAGTCTAATTTAAAGTCTCATTTGCAGTTTGCAGTCTAATTTGCAGTCTAATTTGCAGTTTCCAGTCTAATTTGCAGTCTAATTTGCAGTCTAATTTGCAGTCTAATTTGCAGTCTAATTTACAGTCTAATTTGCAGTCTAATTTACAGTCTAATTTGCATTCTAATTTGCAGTCTAATTTGCAGTCTAATTTAAAGTCTAATTTAAAGTCTAATTTGCAGTCTAATTTGCAGTTTGCAGTCTAATTTGCAGTCTAATTTGGAGTCTAGTTTGCAGTCTAATTTGCAGTCATTTGCAGTCTAATTTCCAGTCTAATTTGCAGTCTAATTTGCAGTCTCATTTGCAGTCTAATTTGCAGTCTAATTTAAAGCCTAATTTGCAGTCTAATTTGCAGTTTGCAGTCTAATTTGCAGTCTAATTTGCAGTCTAATTTAAAGTCTAATTTGCAGTCTAATTTACAGTCTAATTTGCATTCTAATTTGCAGTCTAATTTGCAGCCTAGTTTGCAGTTTGCATTCTAATTTGCAGTCTAATTTACAGTCTAATTTGCACACTAATTTGCAGTCTAATTTGCAGTATACTTAGCAGTCATTTGCAGTATAATTTGCAGTCTAATTTAAAGTCTAATTTGCAGTCTAATTTGCAGTTTGCAGTCTAATTCACAGTCTAATTTGCAGTCTAATTTGCAGTCTAATTTGCAGTCTAATATGCAGTCTAATTTGCAGTTTAATTTGCAGTTTATTTGCAGTCTAATTTACAGTCTAATTTGCAGTCTAATTTGCAGTCTAATTTGCAGTTTGCAGTCTAATTTGCAGTTTGCAGTCTAATTTGCAGTTTGCAGTCTAATTTGCAGTCTAATTTACAGTCTAATTTACAGTTTAATTTGCAGTCTAATTTGCAGTTTGCAGTCTAATTTGCAGTCTAATTTGCAGTCTAGTTTGCAGTCTAATTTGCAGTCATTTGCAGTCTAATTTCTAGTTTAATTTGCAGTCTAATTTGCAGTCTAATTTGCAGTCTAATTTGCAGTCTAATTTGCAGTCTAATTTAAAGTCTAATTTGCAGTCTAATTTGCAGTTTGCAGTCTAATTTGCAGTCTAATTTGCAGTCTAATTGACAGTTTAATTTGCAGTACAATTTGCAGTCTAATTGACAGTTTAATTTGCAGTATAATTTGCAGTCTAATTTGCAGTTTGCGGTCTAATTTGCACTCTAATTTGCAGTTTGCAGTCTAATTTGTAGTCTAATTAACAGTTTAATATAAAGTCTAATTTACAGTCTAATTATAAGTCTAATTTGCGGTTTGCAGTCTAATTTGCAGTCTAATTTACAGTCTAATTTGCAGTCTAATTTGCAGTCTAATTTGCAGTTTAATTTGCAGTCTAATTTAAAGTCTAATTTGCAGTCTAATTTGCAGTTTGCAGTCTAATTTGCAGTCTAATTTGCAGTCTAATTTGCAGTCTAATTGACAGTTTAATTTGCAGTATAATTTGCAGTCTAATTGACAGTTTAATTTGCAGTATAATTTGCAGTCTAATTTGCAGTTTGCGGTCTAATTTGCACTCTAATTTGCAGTTCGCAGTCTAATTTGTAGTCGTATTAACAGTTTAATATACAGTCTAATTAACAGTCTAATTATAGGTCTAATTTGCGGTTTGCAGTCTAATTTGCAGTTTGCAGTCTAATTTGCAGTCTAATTTACAGTCTAATTTACAGTCTAACTTGCAGTCTAATTTGCAGTCTAATTTGCAGTTTGCAGTCTAATTCGCAGTCTAATTTGCAGTCTATATTGGAGTTTGCAGTCTAATTTGCAGTTTGCAGTCTCATTTGCAGTCTCATTTGCAGTTTGCAGTCTAATTTGCAGTCTAATTTGCAGTTTCCAGTCTAATTTGCAGTCTAATTTACAGTCTAATTTGCAGTCTAATTTGCAGTCTAATTTACAGTCTAATTTGCAGTCTAATTTACAGTCTAATTTGCATTCTAATTTGCAGTCTAATTTGCAGCCTAGTTTGCAGTCTAATTTAAAGTCTAATTTGCAGTCTAATTTGCAGTTTGCAGTCTAATTCACAGTCTAATTTGCAGTCTAATTTGCAGTCTAATTTGCAGTCTAATTTGCAGTCTAATTTGCAGTCCAATTTGCAGTCTAATTTGCAGTCTAATTTGCAGTTTGCAGTCTAATTCGCAGTCTAATTTGCAGTCTATATTGGAGTTTGCAGTCTAATTTGCAGTTTGCAGTCTAATTTGCAGTCTAATTTGCAGTTTGCAGTCTAATTTGCAGTCTCATTTGCAGTTTGCAGTCTAATTTGCAGTCTAATTTGCAGTTTCCAGTCTAATTTGCAGTCTAATTTACAGTCTAATTTGCAGTCTAATTTGCAGTCTAATTTACAGTCTAATTTGCAGTCTAATTTACAGTCTAATTTGCATTCTAATTTGCAGTCTAATTTGCAGTCTAATTTAAAGTCTAATTTAAAGTCTAATTTGCAGTCTAATTTGCAGTTTGCAGTCTAATTTGGAGTCTAGTTTGCAGTCTAATTTGCAGTCATTTGCAGTCTAATTTCAAGTCTAATTTGCAGTCTAATTTGCAGTCTCATTTGCAGTCTAATTTGCAGTCTAATTTAAAGCCTAATTTGCAGTCTAATTTACAGTCTAATTTGCATTCTAATTTGCAGTCTAATTTGCAGCCTAGTTTGCAGTTTGCATTCTAATTTGCAGTCTAATTTGCAGCCTAGTTTGCAGTTTGCATTCTAATTTGCAGTCTAATTTACAGTCTAATTTGCACACTAATTTGCAGTCTAATTTGCAGTATACTTTGCAGTCATTTGCAGTCTAATTTGCAGTCTAATTTAAAGTCTAATTTGCAGTCTAATTTGCAGTTTGCAGTCTAATTCACAGTCTAATTTGCAGTCTAATTTGCAGTCTAATTTGCAGTCTAATTTGCAGTCTAATTTGCAGTCCAATTTGCAGTCCAATTTGCAGTTTAATTTGCAGTTTATTTGCAGTCTAATTTACAGTCTAATTTGCAGTCTAATTTGCAGTCTAATTTGCAGTTTGCAGTCTAATTTGCAGTTTGCAGTCTAATTTGCAGTCTAATTTACAGTCTAATTTACAGTTTACTTTGCAGTCTAATTTGCAGTTTGCAGTCTAATTTGCAGTCTAGTTTGCAGTCTAGTTTGCAGTCTAGTTTGCAGTCATTTGCAGTCTAATTTCTAGTCTAATTTGCAGTCTAATTTGCAGTCTAATTTGCAGTCTAATTTAAAGTCTAATTTGCAGTCTAATTTAAAGTCTAATTTGCAGTCTAATTTGCAGTTTGCAGTCTAATTTGCAGTCTAATTTGCAGCCTAGTTTGCAGTTTGCATTCTAATTTGCAGTCTAATTTACAGTCTAATTTGCAGTCTAATTTGCAGTCTAATTTGCAGTCTAATTTGCAGTCTAATTTGCAGTCTAATTTGCAGTCTAATATGCAGTCTAATTTGCAGTTTAATTTGCAGTTTATTTGCAGTCTAATTTACAGTCTAATTTGCAGTCTAATTTGCAGTCTAATTTGCAGTTTGCAGTCTAATTTGCAGTTTGCAGTCTAATTTGCAGTCTAATTTACAGTCTAATTTACAGTTTAATTTGCAGTCTAATTTGCAGTTTGCAGTCTAATTTGCAGTCTAATTTGCAGTCTAGTTTGCAGTCTAATTTGCAGTCATTTGCAGTCTAATTTCTAGTTTAATTTGCAGTCTAATTTGCAGTCTAATTTGCAGTCTAATTTGCAGTCTAATTTGCAGTCTAATTTAAAGTCTAATTTGCAGTCTAATTTGCAGTTTGCAGTCTAATTTGCAGTCTAATTTGCAGTCTAATTTGCAGTCTAATTGACAGTTTAATTTGCAGTACAATTTGCAGTCTAATTGACAGTTTAATTTGCAGTATAATTTGCAGTCTAATTTGCAGTTTGCGGTCTAATTTGCAGTCTAATTTGCAGTTTGCAGTCTAATTCACAGTCTAATTTGCAGTCTAATTTGCAGTCTAATTTGCAGTCTAATTTGCAGTCTAATTTGCAGTCCAATTTGCAGTCCAATTTGCAGTTTAATTTGCAGTTTATTTGCAGTCTAATTTACAGTCTAATTTGCAGTCTAATTTGCAGTCTAATTTGCAGTTTGCAGTCTAATTTGCAGTTTGCAGTCTAATTTGCAGTCTAATTTACAGTCTAATTTACAGTTTACTTTGCAGTCTAATTTGCAGTTTGCAGTCTAATTTGCAGTCTAGTTTGCAGTCTAGTTTGCAGTCTAGTTTGCAGTCATTTGCAGTCTAATTTCTAGTCTAATTTGCAGTCTAATTTGCAGTCTAATTTGCAGTCTAATTTAAAGTCTAATTTGCAGTCTAATTTAAAGTCTAATTTGCAGTCTAATTTGCAGTTTGCAGTCTAATTTGCAGTCTAATTTGCAGCCTAGTTTGCAGTTTGCATTCTAATTTGCAGTCTAATTTACAGTCTAATTTGCAGTCTAATTTGCAGTCTAATTTGCAGTCTAATTTGCAGTCTAATTTGCAGTCTAATTTGCAGTCTAATATGCAGTCTAATTTGCAGTTTAATTTGCAGTTTATTTGCAGTCTAATTTACAGTCTAATTTGCAGTCTAATTTGCAGTCTAATTTGCAGTTTGCAGTCTAATTTGCAGTTTGCAGTCTAATTTGCAGTCTAATTTACAGTCTAATTTACAGTTTAATTTGCAGTCTAATTTGCAGTTTGCAGTCTAATTTGCAGTCTAATTTGCAGTCTAGTTTGCAGTCTAATTTGCAGTCATTTGCAGTCTAATTTCTAGTTTAATTTGCAGTCTAATTTGCAGTCTAATTTGCAGTCTAATTTGCAGTCTAATTTGCAGTCTAATTTAAAGTCTAATTTGCAGTCTAATTTGCAGTTTGCAGTCTAATTTGCAGTCTAATTTGCAGTCTAATTTGCAGTCTAATTGACAGTTTAATTTGCAGTACAATTTGCAGTCTAATTGACAGTTTAATTTGCAGTATAATTTGCAGTCTAATTTGCAGTTTGCGGTCTAATTTGCACTCTAATTTGCAGTTTGCAGTCTAATTTGTAGTCTAATTAACAGTTTAATATAAAGTCTAATTTACAGTCTAATTATAAGTCTAATTTGCGGTCTAATTTGCAGCCTAGTTTGCAGTTTGCATTCTAATTTGCAGTCTAATTTACAGTCTAATTTGCACACTAATTTGCAGTCTAATTTGCAGTATACTTTGCAGTCATTTGCAGTCTAATTTGCAGTCTAATTTAAAGTCTAATTTGCAGTCTAATTTGCAGTTTGCAGTCTAATTCACAGTCTAATTTGCAGTCTAATTTGCAGTCTAATTTGCAGTCGAATTTGCAGTCTAATTTGCAGTCCAATTTGCAGTCCAATTTGCAGTTTAATTTGCAGTTTATTTGCAGTCTAATTTACAGTCTAATTTGCAGTCTAATTTGCAGTCTAATTTGCAGTTTGCAGTCTAATTTGCAGTTTGCAGTCTAATTTGCAGTCTAATTTACAGTCTAATTTACAGTTTACTTTGCAGTCTAATTTGCAGTTTGCAGTCTAATTTGCAGTCTAGTTTGCAGTCTAGTTTGCAGTCTAGTTTGCAGTCATTTGCAGTCTAATTTCTAGTCTAATTTGCAGTCTAATTTGCAGTCTAATTTGCAGTCTAATTTAAAGTCTAATTTGCAGTCTAATTTAAAGTCTAATTTGCAGTCTAATTTGCAGTTTGCAGTCTAATTTGCAGTCTAATTTGCAGCCTAGTTTGCAGTTTGCATTCTAATTTGCAGTCTAATTTACAGTCTAATTTGCACACTAATTTGCAGTCTAATTTGCAGTATACTTTGCAGTCATTTGCAGTCTAATTTGCAGTCTAATTTAAAGTCTAATTTGCAGTCTAATTTGCAGTTTGCAGTCTAATTCACAGTCTAATTTGCAGTCTAATTTGCAGTCTAATTTGCAGTCTAATTTGCAGTCTAATTTGCAGTCTAATTTGCAGTCTAATATGCAGTCTAATTTGCAGTTTAATTTGCAGTTTATTTGCAGTCTAATTTACAGTCTAATTTGCAGTCTAATTTGCAGTCTAATTTGCAGTTTGCAGTCTAATTTGCAGTTTGCAGTCTAATTTGCAGTCTAATTTACAGTCTAATTTACAGTTTAATTTGCAGTCTAATTTGCAGTTTGCAGTCTAATTTGCAGTCTAATTTGCAGTCTAGTTTGCAGTCTAATTTGCAGTCATTTGCAGTCTAATTTCTAGTTTAATTTGCAGTCTAATTTGCAGTCTAATTTGCAGTCTAATTTGCAGTCTAATTTGCAGTCTAATTTAAAGTCTAATTTGCAGTCTAATTTGCAGTTTGCAGTCTAATTTGCAGTCTAATTTGCAGTCTAATTTGCAGTCTAATTGACAGTTTAATTTGCAGTACAATTTGCAGTCTAATTGACAGTTTAATTTGCAGTATAATTTGCAGTCTAATTTGCAGTTTGCGGTCTAATTTGCACTCTAATTTGCAGTTTGCAGTCTAATTTGTAGTCTAATTAACAGTTTAATATAAAGTCTAATTTACAGTCTAATTATAAGTCTAATTTGCGGTTTGCAGTCTAATTTGCAGTCTAATTTACAGTCTAATTTGCAGTCTAATTTGCAGTCTAATTTGCAGTTTAATTTGCAGTCTAATTTAAAGTCTAATTTGCAGTCTAATTTGCAGTTTGCAGTCTAATTTGCAGTCTAATTTGCAGTCTAATTTGCAGTCTAATTGACAGTTTAATTTGCAGTATAATTTGCAGTCTAATTGACAGTTTAATTTGCAGTATAATTTGCAGTCTAATTTGCAGTTTGCGGTCTAATTTGCACTCTAATTTGCAGTTCGCAGTCTAATTTGTAGTCGTATTAACAGTTTAATATACAGTCTAATTAACAGTCTAATTATAGGTCTAATTTGCGGTTTGCAGTCTAATTTGCAGTTTGCAGTCTAATTTGCAGTCTAATTTACAGTCTAATTTACAGTCTAACTTGCAGTCTAATTTGCAGTCTAATTTGCAGTTTGCAGTCTAATTCGCAGTCTAATTTGCAGTCTATATTGGAGTTTGCAGTCTAATTTGCAGTTTGCAGTCTCATTTGCAGTCTCATTTGCAGTTTGCAGTCTAATTTGCAGTCTAATTTGCAGTTTCCAGTCTAATTTGCAGTCTAATTTACAGTCTAATTTGCAGTCTAATTTGCAGTCTAATTTACAGTCTAATTTACAGTCTAATTTGCAGTCTAATTTACAGTCTAATTTGCATTCTAATTTGCAGTCTAATTTGCAGCCTAGTTTGCAGTCTAATTTAAAGTCTAATTTGCAGTCTAATTTGCAGTTTGCAGTCTAATTCACAGTCTAATTTGCAGTCTAATTTGCAGTCTAATTTGCAGTCTAATTTGCAGTCTAATCTGCAGTCCAATTTGCAGTCTAATTTGCAGTCTAATTTGCAGTTTGCAGTCTAATTCGCAGTCTAATTTGCAGTCTATATTGGAGTTTGCAGTCTAATTTGCAGTTTGCAGTCTAATTTGCAGTCTCATTTGCAGTTTGCAGTCTAATTTGCAGTCTAATTTGCAGTTTCGAGTCTAATTTGCAGTCTAATTTACAGTCTAATTTGCAGTCTAATTTGCAGTCTAATTTACAGTCTAATTTGCAGTCTAATTTACAGTCTAATTTGCATTCTAATTTGCAGTCTAATTTGCAGTCTAATTTAAAGTCTAATTTAAAGTCTAATTTGTAGTCTAATTTGCAGTTTGCAGTCTAATTTGGAGTCTAGTTTGCAGTCTAATTTGCAGTCATTTGCAGTCTAATTTCCAGTCTAATTTGCAGTCTAATTTGCAGTCTCATTTGCAGTCTAATTTGCAGTCTAATTTAAAGCCTAATTTGCAGTCTAATTTGCAGTTTGCAGTCTAATTTGCAGTCTAATTTGCAGTCTAATTTAAAGTCTAATTTGCAGTCTAATTTACAGTCTAATTTGCATTCTAATTTGCAGTCTAATTTGCAGCCTAGTTTGCAGTTTGCATTCTAATTTGCAGTCTAATTTACAGTCTAATTTGCACACTAATTTGCAGTCTAATTTGCAGTATACTTTGCAGTCATTTGCAGTCTAATTTGCAGTCTAATTTAAAGTCTAATTTGCAGTCTAATTTGCAGTTTGCAGTCTAATTCACAGTCTAATTTGCAGTCTAATTTGCAGTCTAATTTGCAGTCTAATTTGCAGTCTAATTTGCAGTCCAATTTGCAGTCTAATTTGCAGTTTAATTTGCAGTTTATTTGCAGTCTAATTTACAGTCTAATTTGCAGTCGAATTTGCAGTCTAATTTGCAGTTTGCAGTCTAATTTGCAGTTTGCAGTCTAATTTGCAGTCTAATTTACAGTCTAATTTACAGTTTAATTTGCAGTCTAATTTGCAGTTTGCAGTCTAATTTGCAGTCTAATTTGCAGTCTAGTTTGCAGTCTAATTTGCAGTCATTTGCAGTCTAATTTCTAGTCTAATTTGCAGTCTAATTTGCAGTCTAATTTGCAGTCTAATTTGCAGTCTAATTTGCAGTCTAATTTAAAGTCTAATTTGCAGTCTAATTTGCAGTTTGCAGTCTAATTTAAAGTCTAATTTGCAGTCTAATTTGCAGTCTAATTGACAGTTTAATTTGCAGTACAATTTGCAGTCTAATTGACAGTTTAATTTGCAGTATAATTTGCAGTCCAATTTGCAGTTTGCGGTCTAATTTGCACTCTAATTTGCAGTTTGCAGTCTAATTTGTAGTCTAATTAACAGTTTAATATAAAGTCTAATTTACAGTCTAATTATAAGTCTAATTTGCGGTTTGCAGTCCAATTTGCAGTCTAATTTACAGTCTAATTTGCAGTCTAATTTGCAGTCTAATTTGCAATTTAATTTGCAGTCTAATTTAAAGTCTAATTTGCAGTCTAATTTGCAGTTTGCAGTCTAATTTGCAGTCTAATTTACAGTCTAATTTGCAGTCTAATTTGCAGTCTAATTTGCAGTCTAATTTAAAGTCTAATTTGCAGTCTAACTTACAGTCTAATTTGCATTCTAATTTGCAGTCTAATTTGCAGCCTAGTTTGCAGTTTGCATTCTAATTTGCAGTCTAATTTACAGTCTAATTTGCAGTATACTTTGCAGTCATTTGCAGTATAATTTGCAGTCTAATTTAAAGTCTAATTTGCAGTCTAATTTGCAGTTTGCAGTCTAATTCACAGTCTAATTTGCAGTCTAATTTGCAGTCTAATTTGCAGTCTAATTTGCAGTCTAATTTGCAGTCTAATTTGCAGTCTAATTTGCAGTCTAATTTGCAGTCTAATTTGCAGTTTAATTTGCAGTTTATTTGCAGTCTAATTTACAGTCTAATTTGCAGTCTAATTTGCAGTCTAATTTGCAGTTTGCAGTCTAATTTGCAGTTTTCAGTCTAATTTGCAGTCTAATTTACAGTCTAATTTACAGTTTAATTTGCAGTCTAATTTGCAGTTTGCAGTCTAATTTGCAGTCTAATTTGCAGTCTAGTTTGCAGTCTAATTTGCAGTCATTTGCAGTCTAATTTCTAGTCTAATTTGCAGTCTAATTTGCAGTTTGCAGTCTAATTTGCAGTCATTTGCAGTCTAATTTCTAGTCTAATTTGCAGTCTAATTTGCAGTTTGCAGTCTAATTTGCAGTCTAATTTGCAGTCTAATTTGCAGTCTAATTGACAGTTTAATTTGCAGTACAATTTGCAGTCTAATTGACAGTTTAATTTGCAGTATAATTTGCAGTCTAATTTGCAGTTTGCGGTCTAATTTGCACTCTAATTTGCAGTTTGCAGTCTAATTTGTAGTCTAATTAACAGTTTAATATAAAGTCTAATTTACAGTCTAATTATAAGTCTAATTTGCGGTTTGCAGTCCAATTTGCAGTCTAATTTGCAGTCTAATTTGCAGTCTAATTTGCAGTCTAATTTGCAATTTAATTTGCAGTCTAATTTAAAGTCTAATTTGCAGTCTAATTTGCAGTTTGCAGTCTAATTTGCAGTCTAATTTACAGTCTAATTTGCAGTCTAATTTGCAGTCTAATTTGCAGTCTAATTTAAAGTCTAATTTGCAGTCTAACTTACAGTCTAATTTGCATTCTAATTTGCAGTCTAATTTGCAGCCTAGTTTGCAGTTTGCATTCTAATTTGCAGTCTAATTTACAGTCTAATTTGCAGTATACTTTGCAGTCATTTGCAGTATAATTTGCAGTCTAATTTAAAGTCTAATTTGCAGTCTAATTTGCAGTTTGCAGTCTAATTCACAGTCTAATTTGCAGTCTAATTTGCAGTCTAATTTGCAGTCTAATTTGCAGTCTAATTTGCAGTCTAATTTGCAGTCTAATTTGCAGTCTAATTTGCAGTCTAATTTGCAGTTTAATTTGCAGTTTATTTGCAGTCTAATTTACAGTCTAATTTGCAGTCTAATTTGCAGTCTAATTTGCAGTTTGCAGTCTAATTTGCAGTTTTCAGTCTAATTTGCAGTCTAATTTACAGTCTAATTTACAGTTTAATTTGCAGTCTAATTTGCAGTTTGCAGTCTAATTTGCAGTCTAATTTGCAGTCTAGTTTGCAGTCTAATTTGCAGTCATTTGCAGTCTAATTTCTAGTCTAATTTGCAGTCTAATTTGCAGTTTGCAGTCTAATTTGCAGTCATTTGCAGTCTAATTTCTAGTCTAATTTGCAGTCTAATTTGCAGTTTGCAGTCTAATTTGCAGTCTAATTTGCAGTCTAATTTGCAGTCTAATTTGCAGTCTAATTGACAGTTTAATTTGCAGTACAATTTGCAGTCTAATTGACAGTTTAATTTGCAGTATAATTTGCAGTCTAATTTGCAGTTTGCGGTCTAATTTGCACTCTAATTTGCAGTTTGCAGTCTAATTTGTAGTCTAATTAACAGTTTAATATAAAGTCTAATTTACAGTCTAATTATAAGTCTAATTTGCGGTTTGCAGTCCAATTTGCAGTCTAATTTACAGTCTAATTTGCAGTCTAATTTGCAGTCTAATTTGCAGTTTAATTTGCAGTCTAATTTAAAGTCTAATTTGCAGTCTAATTTGCAGTCTAATTTGCAGTCTAATTTGCAGTCTAATTTGCAGTCTAATTTGCAGTCTAATTGACAGTTTAATTTGCAGTACAATTTGCAGTCTAATTGACAGTTTAATTTGCAGTATAATTTGCAGTCTAATTTGCAGTTTGCGGTCTAATTTGCACTCTAATTTGCAGTTTGCAGTCTAATTTGTAGTCTAATTAACAGTTTAATATAAAGTCTAATTTACAGTCTAATTATAAGTCTAATTTGCGGTTTGCAGTCCAATTTGCAGTCTAATTTACAGTCTAATTTGCAGTCTAATTTGCAGTCTAATTTGCAGTTTAATTTGCAGTCTAATTTAAAGTCTAATTTGCAGTCTAATTTGCAGTTTGCAGTCTAATTTGCAGTCTAATTTACAGTCTAATTTGCAGTCTAATTTGCAGTCTAATTTGCAGTCTAATTTAAAGTCTAATTTGCAGTCTAATTTACAGTCTAATTTGCATTCTAATTTGCAGTCTAATTTGCAGCCTAGTTTGCAGTTTGCATTCTAATTTGCAGTCTAATTTACAGTCTAATTTGCAGTATACTTTGCAGTCATTTGCAGTATAATTTGCAGTCTAATTTAAAGTCTAATTTGCAGTCTAATTTGCAGTTTGCAGTCTAATTCACAGTCTAATTTGCAGTCTAATTTGCAGTCTAATTTGCAGTCTAATTTGCAGTCTAATTTGCAGTCCAATTTGCAGTCTAATTTGCAGTTTAATGTGCAGTTTATTTGCAGTCTAATTTACAGTCTAATTTGCAGTCTAATTTGCAGTCTAATTTGCAGTTTGCAGTCTAATTTGCAGTTTGCAGTCTAATTTGCAGTCTAATTTACAGCTTAATTTACAGTTTAATTTGCAGTCTAATTTGCAGTTTGCAGTCTAATTTGCAGTCTAATTTGCAGTCTAGTTTGCAGTCTAATTTGCAGTCATTTGCAGTCTAATTTCTAGTCTAATTTGCAGTCTAATTTGCAGTCTAATTTGCAGTCTAATTTGCAGTCTAATTTGCAGTCTAATTTGCAGTCTAATTTAAAGTCTAATTTGCAGTCTAATTTGCAGTTTGCAGTCTAATTTGCAGTCTAATTTGCAGTCTAATTTGCAGTCTAATTTGCAGTCTAATTGACAGTTTAATTTGCAGTACAATTTGCAGTCTAATTGACAGTTTAATTTGCAGTATAATTTGCAGTCTAATTTGCAGTTTGCGGTCTAATTTGCACTCTAATTTGCAGTTTGCAGTCTAATTTGTAGTCTAATTAACAGTTTAATATAAAGTCTAATTTACAGTCTAATTATAAGTCTAATTTGCGGTTTGCAGTCTAATTTGCAGTCTAATTTACAGTCTAATTTGCAGTCTAATTTGCAGTCTAATTTGCAGTTTAATTTGCAGTCTAATTTAAAGTCTAATTTGCAGTCTAATTTGCAGTTTGCAGTCTAATTTGCAGTCTAATTTGCAGTCTAATTTGCAGTCTAATTGACAGTTTAATTTGCAGTATAATTTGCAGTCTAATTGACAGTTTAATTTGCAGTATAATTTGCAGTCTAATTTGCAGTTTGCGGTCTAATTTGCACTCTAATTTGCAGTTCGCAGTCTAATTTGTAGTCGTATTAACAGTTTAATATACAGTCTAATTTACAGTCTAATTATAAGTCTAATTTGCGGTTTGCAGTCTAATTTGCAGTTTGCAGTCTAATTTGCAGTCTAATTAACAGTCTAATTTACAGTCTAACTTGCAGTCTAATTTGCAGTCTAATTCGCAGTTTGCAGTCTAATTCGCAGTCTAATTTGCAGTCTATATTGGAGTTTGCAGTCTAATTTGCAGTTTGCAGTCTAATTTGCAGTCTCATTTGCAGTTTGCAGTCTAATTTGCAGTCTAATTTGCAGTTTCCAGTCTAATTTGCAGTCTAATTTACAGTCTAATTTGCAGTCTAATTTGCAGTCTAATTTACAGTCTAATTTGCAGTCTAATTTACAGTCTAATTTGCATTCTAATTTGCAGTCTAATTTGCAGCCTAGTTTGCAGTTTGCAGTATAATTTGCAGTCTAATTTACAGTCTAATTTGCACACTAATTTGCAGTCATTTGCAGTATAATTTGCAGTATAATTTGCAGTCTGATTTGCAGTCTATGTGGAATCTAATTTGCAGTATAATTTGCAGTCTAATTTGCAGTCTAATTTGCAGTTCCCAGTCTAATTCACAGTCTAATTTGCATTCTTATTTGCAGTCTAATTTGCAGTCTAATTTGCAGTCTAATTTGCAGTCTAATTTCTAGTCTAATTTGCAGTCTAATTTGCAGTCTAATTTGCAGTCTAATTTGCAGTCTAATTTGCAGTCTAATTTGCAGTCTAATTTAAAGTCTAATTTGCAGTCTAATTTGCAGTTTGCAGTCTAATTTGCAGTCTAATTTGCAGTCTAATTTGCAGTCTAATTTGCAGTTTGCAGTCTAATTTGCAGTCTAATTTGCAGTCTAGTTTGCAGTCTAATTTGCAGTCATTTGCAGTCTAATTTCTAGTCTAATTTGCAGTCTAATTTGCAGTCTAATTTGCAGTCTAATTTGCAGTCTAATTTGCAGTCTAATTTGCAGTCTAATTTAAAGTCTAATTTGCAGTCTAATTTGCAGTTTGCAGTCTAATTTGCAGTCTAATTTGCAGTCTAATTTGCAGTCTAATTTGCTGTCTAATTGACAGTTTAATTTGCAGTACAATTTGCAGTCTAATTGACAGTTTAATTTGCAGTATAATTTGCAGTCTAATTTGCAGTTTGCGGTCTAATTTGCACTCTAATTTGCAGTTTGCAGTCTAATTTGTAGTCTAATTAACAGTTTAATATAAAGTCTAATTTACAGTCTAATTATAAGTCTAATTTGCGGTTTGCAGTCTAATTTGCAGTCTAATTTGCAGTCTAATTTGCAGTCTAATTTGCAGTCTAATTTGCAGTCCAATTTGCAGTCTAATTTGCAGTTTAATTTGCAGTTTATTTGCAGTCTAATGTGCAGTCTAATTTGCAGTCTAATTTGCAGTCTAATTTGCAGTTTAATTTGCAGTCTAATTTAAAGTCTAATTTGCAGTCTAATTTGCAGTTTGCAGTCTAATTTGCAGTCTAATTTACAGTCTAATTTGCAGTCTAATTTGCAGTCTAATTTGCAGTCTAATTTAAAGTCTAATTTGCAGTCTAATTTGCAGTCTAATTTGCAGTCTAATTTACAGTCTAATTTGCAGTCTAATTTGCAGTCTAATTTGCAGTCTAATTTGCAGTCTAATTTGCAGTCTAATTTACAGTCTAATTTGCAGTCTAATTTGCAGTCTAATGTGCAGTCTAATTTGCAGTCTAATTTGCAGTCTAATTTACAGTCTAATTTGCAGTCTAATTTGCAGTCTAATTTGCAGTCTAATTTAAAGTCTAATTTGCAGTCTAATTTGCAGTCTAATTTGCAGTCTAATTTACAGTCTAATTTGCAGTCTAATTTGCAGTCTAATTTGCAGTCTAATTTGCAGTCTAATTTGCAGTCTAATTTACAGTCTAATTTGCAGTCTAATTTGCAGTCTAATTTGCAGTCTAATTTGCAGTCCAATTTGCAGTCTAATTTGCAGTTTAATTTGCAGTTTATTTGCAGTCTAATGTGCAGTCTAATTTGCAGTCTAATTTGCAGTCTAATTTGCAGTTTAATTTGCAGTCTAATTTAAAGTCTAATTTGCAGTCTAATTTGCAGTTTGCAGTCTAATTTGCAGTCTAATTTACAGTCTAATTTGCAGTCTAATTTGCAGTCTAATTTGCAGTCTAATTTAAAGTCTAATTTGCAGTCTAATTTACAGTCTAATTTGCATTCTAATTTGCAGTCTAATTTGCCGCCTAGTTTGCAGTTTGCATTCTAATTTGCAGTCTAATTTACAGTCTAATTTGCAGTATACTTTGCAGTCATTTGCAGTATAATTTGCAGTCTAATTTAAAGTCTAATTTGCAGTCTAATTGACAGTTTAATTTGCAGTCTAATTTGCAGTCTAATTTGCAGTTTAATTTGCAGTCTAATTTAAAGTCTAATTTGCAGTCTAATTTGCAGTTTGCAGTCTAATTTGCAGTCTAATTTACAGTCTAATTTGCAGTCTAATTTGCAGTCTAATTTGCAGTCTAATTTAAAGTCTAATTTGCAGTCTAATTTGCAGTCTAATTTGCAGTCTAATTTACAGTCTAATTTGCAGTCTAATTTGCAGTCTAATTTGCAGTCTAATTTGCAGTCTAATTTGCAGTCTAATTTACAGTCTAATTTGCAGTCTAATTTGCAGTCTAATGTGCAGTCTAATTTGCAGTCTAATTTGCAGTCTAATTTACAGTCTAATTTGCAGTCTAATTTGCAGTCTAATTTGCAGTCTAATTTAAAGTCTAATTTGCAGTCTAATTTGCAGTCTA
This sequence comes from Allacma fusca, assembly GCA_947179485.1. Classification (NCBI taxonomy): domain Eukaryota; kingdom Metazoa; phylum Arthropoda; class Collembola; order Symphypleona; family Sminthuridae; genus Allacma; species Allacma fusca. The sequence goes on from OX359246.1 coordinate 41,675,660, forward strand.
ATTTGCAGTCTAATTTACAGTCTAATTTGCAGTCTAATTTGCAGTCTAATTTGCAGTCTAATTTGCAGTCTAATTTGCAGTCTAATTTACAGTCTAATTTGCAGTCTAATTTGCAGTCTAATTTGCAGTCTAATTTGCAGTCCAATTTGCAGTCTAATTTGCAGTTTAATTTGCAGTTTATTTGCAGTCTAATGTGCAGTCTAATTTGCAGTCTAATTTGCAGTCTAATTTGCAGTTTAATTTGCAGTCTAATTTAAAGTCTAATTTGCAGTCTAATTTGCAGTTTGCAGTCTAATTTGCAGTCTAATTTACAGTCTAATTTGCAGTCTAATTTGCAGTCTAATTTGCAGTCTAATTTAAAGTCTAATTTGCAGTCTAATTTACAGTCTAATTTGCATTCTAATTTGCAGTCTAATTTGCCGCCTAGTTTGCAGTTTGCATTCTAATTTGCAGTCTAATTTACAGTCTAATTTGCAGTATACTTTGCAGTCATTTGCAGTATAATTTGCAGTCTAATTTAAAGTCTAATTTGCAGTCTAATTGACAGTTTAATTTGCAGTACAATTTGCAGTCTAATTGACAGTTTAATTTGCAGTATAATTTGCAGTCTAATTTGCAGTTTGCGGTCTAATTTGCACTCTAATTTGCAGTTTGCAGTCTAATTTGTAGTCTAATTAACAGTTTAATATAAAGTCTAATTTACAGTCTAATTATAAGTCTAATTTGCGGTTTGCAGTCTAATTTGCAGTCTAATTCACAGTCTAATTTGCAGTCTAATTTGCAGTCTAATTTGCAGTTTAATTTGCAGTCTAATTTAAAGTCTAATTTGCAGTCTAATTTGCAGTTTGCAGTCTAATTTGCAGTCTAATTTGCAGTCTAATTTGCAGTCTAATTGACAGTTTAATTTGCAGTATAATTTGCAGTCTAATTGACAGTTTAATTTGCAGTATAATTTGCAGTCTAATTTGCAGTTTGCGGTCTAATTTGTACTCTAATTTGCAGTTCGCAGTCTAATTTGTAGTCGTATTAACAGTTTAATATACAGTCTAATTTACAGTCTAATTATAAGTCTAATTTGCGGTTTGCAGTCTAATTTGCAGTTTGCAGTCTAATTTGCAGTCTAATTTACAGTCTAATTTACAGTCTAACTTGCAGTCTAATTTGCAGTCTAATTCGCAGTTTGCAGTCTAATTCGCAGTCTAATTTGCAGTCTATATTGGAGTTTGCAGTCTAATTTGCAGTTTGCAGTCTAATTTGCAGTCTCATTTGCAGTTTGCAGTCTAATTTGCAGTCTAATTTGCAGTTTCCAGTCTAATTTGCAGTCTAATTTACAGTCTAATTTGCAGTCTAATTTGCAGTCTAATTTACAGTCTAATTTGCAGTCTAATTTACAGTCTAATTTGCATTCTAATTTGCAGTCTAATTTGCAGCCTAGTTTGCAGTTTGCAGTATAATTTGCAGTCTAATTTACAGTCTAATTTGCACACTAATTTGCAGTCATTTGCAGTATAATTTGCAGTATAATTTGCAGTCTGATTTGCAGTCTATGTGGAATCTAATTTGCAGTATAATTTGCAGTCTAATTTGCAGTCTAATTTGCAGTTCCCAGTCTAATTCACAGTCTAATTTGCATTCTTATTTGCAGTCTAATTTGCAGTCTAATTTGCAGTCTAATTTGCAGTCTAATTTGCAGTCTAATTTGCAGTCTAATTTGCAGTCCAATTTGCAGTCTAATTTGCAGTTAAATTTGCAGTTTATTTGCAGTCTAATGTGCAGTCTAATTTGCAGTCTAATTTGCAGTTTGCAGTCTAATTTGCAGTTTGCAGTCTAATTTGCAGTCTAATTTACAGTCTAATTTACAGTTTAATTTGCAGTCTAATTTGCAGTTTGCAGTCTAATTTGCAGTCTAATTTGCAGTCTAGTTTGCAGTCTAATTTGCAGTCATTTGCAGTCTAATTTGCAGTCGAATTTGCAGGCTTATTTGCAGTCTAATTTGCAGTCTAATTTGCAGTCTAATTTAAAGTCTAATTTGCGCTCTAATTTGCAGTTTGCAGTCTAATTTGCAGTCTAGTTTGCAGTCTAGTTTGCAGTCTAATTTGCAGTCATTTGCAGTCTAATTTCCAGTCTCATTTGCAGTCTAATTTGCAGTCTAATTTGCAGTCTAATTTAAAGCCTAATTTGCAGTCTAATTTGCAGTTTGCAGTGTAATTTGCAGTATAATTTGCAGTCTAATTTAAAGTCGAATTTGCAGTCTAATTTACAGTCTAATTTGCATTCTAATTCGCAGTCTAATTTGCAGCCTAGTTTGCAGTTTGCAGTATAATTTGCAGTCTAATTTGCAGTATACTTTGCAGTCATTTGCAGTATAATTTGCAGTATAATTTAAAGTCTAATTTGCAGTCTAATTTGCAGTTTGCAGTCTAATTTGCAGTCTAATTTGCAGTCTAGTTTGCAGTCTAATTTGCAGTCATTTGCAGTCTAATTTCCAGTCTAATTTGCAGTCTAATTTGCAGTCTAATTTGCAGTCTAATTTGCAGTCTAATTTAAAGCCTAATTTGCAGTCTTATTTGCAGTTTGCAGTCTAATTTGCAGTCTAATTTGCAGTCTAATTTAAAGTCTAATTTGCAGTCTAATTTACAGTCTAATTTGCATTCTAATTTGCAGTCTAATTTGCAGCCTAGTTTGCAGTTTGCAGTATAATTTGCAGTCTAATTTGCAGTATACTTTGCAGTCATTTGCAGTATAATTTGCAGTATAATTTGCAGTCTGATTTGCAGTCTATGTGGAATCTAATTTGCAGTCTAATTTGCAGTCTAATTTGCAGTCTAATTTGCAGTTCCCAGTCTAATTCACAGTCTAATTTGCAGTCTAATTTGCAGTCTAATTTGCAGTCCAATTTGCAGTCCAATTTGCAGTCTAATTTGCAGTTTAATTTGCAGTTTATTTGCAGTCTAATTTACAGTCTAATTTACAGTTTAATTTGCAGTCTAATTTGCAGTTTGCAGTCTAATTTGCAGTTTGCAGTCTAATTTGCAGTCTAATTTACAGTCTAATTTACAGTTTAATTTGCAGTCTAATTTGCAGTTTGCAGTCTAATTTGCAGTCTAATTTGCAGTCTAGTTTGCAGTCTAATTTGCAGTCATTTGCAGTCTAATTTCTAGTCTAATTTGCAGTCTAATTTGCAGTCTAATTTGCAGTCCAATTTGCAGTCTAATTTGCAGTCCAATTGGCAGTCTAATTTGCAGTCTAATTCGCAGTCTAGTTTGCAGTCTATATTGGAGTTTGCAGTCTAATTTGCAGTTTGCAGTCTAATTTGCAGTCTCATTTGCAGTTTGCAGTCTAATTTGCAGTCTAATTTGCAGTTTCCAGTCTAATTTGCAGTCTAATTTACAGTCTAATTTGCAGTCTAATTTGCAGTCTAATTTACAGTCTAATTTGCAGTATAATTTACAGTCTAATTTGCATTCTAATTTGCAGTCTAATTTGCAGTCTAATTTGCAGTCTAATTTAAAGTCTAATTTGCAGTCTAATTTGCAGTTTGCAGTCTAATTTGCAGTCTAATTTGCAGTCTAATTTGCAGTCTAATTTGCAGTCTAATTTGCAGTCTAATTGACAGTTTAATTTGCAGTATAATTTGCAGTCTAATTGACAGTTTAATTTGCAGTATAATTTGCAGTCTAATTTGCAGTTTGCGGTCTAATTTGCACTCTAATTTGCAGTTTGCAGTCTAATTTGCAGTCCAATTTGCAGTCTAATTTGCAGTTTAATTTGCAGTTTATTTGCAGTCTAATTTACAGTCTAATTTGCAGTCATTTGCAGTCTAATTTCCAGTCTAATTTCCAGTCTAATTTCCAGTCTAATTTGCAGTCTAATTTACAGTCTAATTTGCAGTCTAATTTGCAGTCTAATTTGCAGTCTAATTTAAAGTCTAATTTGCAGTCTAATTTGCAGTTTGCAGTCTAATTTGCAGTCTAATTTGCAGTCTAATTTGCAGTCTAATTGACAGTTTAATTTGCAGTATAATTTGCAGTCTAATTGACAGTTTAATTTGCAGTATAATTTGCAGTCTAATTTGCAGTTTGCGGTCTAATTTGCACTCTAATTTGCAGTTCGCAGTCTAATTTATAGTCGTATTAACAGTTTAATATAAAGTCTAATTTACAGTCTAATTATAAGGCTAATTTGCGGTTTGCAGTCTAATTTGCAGTTTGCAGTCTAATTTGCAGTCTAATTTACAGTCTAATTTACAGTCTAATTTGCAGTCTAATTTGCAGTCTAATTTGCAGTTTGCAGTCTAATTCGCAGTCTAATTTGCAGTCTATATTGGAGTTTGCAGTCTAATTTGCAGTTTGCAGTCTAATTTGCAGTCTCATTTGCAGTTTGCAGTCTAATTTGCAGTCTAATTTGCAGTTTCCAGTCTAATTTGCAGTCTAATTTACAGTCTAATTTGCAGTCTAATTTGCAGTCTAATTTACAGTCTAATTTGCAGTCTAATTTACAGTCTAATTTGCATTCTAATTTGCAGTCTAATTTGCAGCCTTGTTTGCAGTTTGCAGTATAATTTGCAGTCTAATTTACAGTCTAATTTGCACACTAATTTGCAGTCTAATTTGCAGTATACTTTGCAGTCATTTGCAGTATAATTTGCAGTATAATTTGCAGTCTGATTTGCAGTCTATGTGGAATCTAATTTGCAGTATAATTTGCAGTCTAATTTGCAGTCTAATTTGCAGTTCCCAGTCTAATTCACAGTCTAATTTGCATTCTTATTTGCAGTCTAATTTGCAGTCTAATTTGCAGTCTAATTTAAAGTCTAATTTGCAGTCTAATTTGCAGTTTGCAGTCTAATTTGCAGTCTAATTTGCAGTCTAATTTGCAGTCTAATTGACAGTTTAATTTGCAGTATAATTTGCAGTCTAATTGACAGTTTAATTTGCAGTATAATTTGCAGTCTAATTTGCAGTTTGCGGTCTAATTTGCACTCTAATTTGCAGTTCGCAGTCTAATTTATAGTCGTATTAACAGTTTAATATAAAGTCTAATTTACAGTCTAATTATAAGGCTAATTTGCGGTTTGCAGTCTAATTTGCAGTTTGCAGTCTAATTTGCAGTCTAATTTACAGTCTAATTTACAGTCTAATTTGCAGTCTAATTTGCAGTCTAATTTGCAGTTTGCAGTCTAATTCGCAGTCTAATTTGCAGTCTATATTGGAGTTTGCAGTCTAATTTGCAGTTTGCAGTCTAATTTGCAGTCTCATTTGCAGTTTGCAGTCTAATTTGCAGTCTAATTTGCAGTTTCCAGTCTAATTTGCAGTCTAATTTACAGTCTAATTTGCAGTCTAATTTGCAGTCTAATTTGCAGTCTAATTTACAGTCTAATTTGCAGTCTAATTTACAGTCTAATTTGCATTCTAATTTGCAGTCTAATTTGCAGCCTTGTTTGCAGTTTGCAGTATAATTTGCAGTCTAATTTACAGTCTAATTTGCACACTAATTTGCAGTCTAATTTGCAGTATACTTTGCAGTCATTTGCAGTATAATTTGCAGTATAATTTGCAGTCTGATTTGCAGTCTATGTGGAATCTAATTTGCAGTATAATTTGCAGTCTAATTTGCAGTCTAATTTGCAGTTCCCAGTCTAATTCACAGTCTAATTTGCATTCTTATTTGCAGTCTAATTTGCAGTCTAATTTGCAGTCTAATTTGCAGTCTAATTTGCAGTCTAATTTGCAGTCCAATTTGCAGTCTAATTTGCAGTTTAATTTGCAGTTTATTTGCAGTCTAATTTGCAGTCTCATTTGCAGTCTAATTTGCAGTTTGCAGTCTAATTTGCAGTTTGCAGTCTAATTTGCAGTCTAATTTACAGTCTAATTTACAGTTTAATTTGCAGTCTAATTTGCAGTTTGCAGTCTAATTTGCAGTCTAATTTGCAGTCTAATTTGCAGTCTAATTTGCAGTCATTTGCAGTCTAATTTCCAGTCTAATTTGCAGTCTAATTTGCAGTCTAATTTGCAGTCTAATTTGCAGTCTAATTTAAAGTCTAATTTGCAGTCTACATTGCAGTTTGCAGTCTAATTTGCTGTCTAATTTGCAGTCTAATTTGCAGTCTAATTGACAGTTTAATTTGCAGTATAATTTGCAGTCTAATTGACAGTTTAATTTGCAGTATAATTTGCAGTCTTATTTGCAGTTCGCAGTCTAATTTGTAGTCGTATTAACAGTTTAATATACAGTCTAATTTACAGTCCAATTATAAGTCTAATTTGCGGTTTGCAGTCTAATTTGCAGTCTAATTTCCGGTTTGCAGTCTAATTTGCAGTCTAATTTACAGTCTAATTTTGCAGTCTTATTTACAGTCTAATTTGCGGTCTAATTTGCAGTCTAATTTGCAGTTTGCAGTCTAATTCGCAGTCTAATTTGCAGTCTATATTGCAGTTTGCAGTCTAATTTGCAGTTTGCAGTCTCATTTGCAGTCTCATTTGCAGTTTGCAGTCTAATTTGCAGTCTAATTTGCAGTCTAATTTGCAGTTTCCAGTCTAATTTGCAGTCTAATTTACAGTCTAATTTGCAGTCTAATTTGCAGTCTAATTTGCAGTTTCCAGTCTAATTTGCAGTCTAATTTACAGTCTAATTTACAGTCTAATTTGCAGTCTAATTTACAGTCTAATTTGCAGTCTAATTTACAGTCTAATTTGCATTCTAATTTGCAGTCTAATTTGCAGTCTAATTTGCAGTCTAATTTCCGGTTTGCAGTCTAATTTGCAGTCTAATTTACAGTCTAATTTTGCAGTCTAATTTGCAGTCTAATTTGCAGTCTAATTTGCAGTCTAATTTGCAGTCTAATTTAAAGTCTAATTTGCAGTTTGCAGTCTAATTTGCAGTCTAATTTGCAGTCTAATTTAAAGTCTAATTTGCAGTTTGCAGTCTAATTTGCAGTCTAATTTGCAGTCTAATTGACAGTTTAATTTGCAGTATAATTTGCAGTCTAATTGACAGTTTAATTTGCAGTATAATTTGCAGTCTAATTTGCAGTTTGCGGTCTAATTTGCACTCTAATTTGCAGTTCGAAGTCTAATTTGTAGTCGTATTAACAGTTTAATATACAGTCTAATTTACAGTCTAATTATAAGTCTAATTTGCGGTTTGCAGTCTAATTTGCAGTCTAATTTGCAGTTTGCAGTCTAATTTGCAGTCTAATTTGCAGTCTAATTTACAGTCTTATTTACAGTCTAATTTGCGGTCTAATTTGCAGTCTAATTTGCAGTTTGCAGTCTAATTCGCAGTCTAATTTGCAGTCTATATTGCAGTTTGCAGTCTAATTTGCAGTTTGCAGTCTCATTTGCAGTCTCATTTGCAGTTTGCAGTCTAATTTGCAGTCTAATTTGCAGTCTAATTTGCAGTTTCCAGTCTAATTTGCAGTCTAATTTACAGTCTAATTTGCAGTCTAATTTGCAGTCTAATTTGCAGTTTCCAGTCTAATTTGCAGTCTAATTTACAGTCTAATTTACAGTCTAATTTGCAGTCTAATTTACAGTCTAATTTGCAGTCTAATTTACAGTCTAATTTGCATTCTAATTTGCAGTCTAATTTGCAGCCTAGTTTGCAGTTTGCAGTATAATTTGCAGTCTAATTTACAGTCTAATTTGCAAACTAATTTGCAGTCTAATTTGCAGTATACTTTGCAGTCATTTGCAGTATAATTTGCAGTATAATTTGCAGTCTGATTTGCAGTCTATGTGGAATCTAATTTGCAGTCTAATTTGCAGTCTAATTTGCAGTCTAATTTGCAGTTCCCAGTCTAATTCACAGTCTAATTTGCATTCTTATTTGCAGTCTTATTTGCAGTCTAATTTGCAGTCTAATTTGCAGTCTAATTTGCAGTCTAATTTGCAGTCCAATTTGCAGTCTAATTTGCAGTTTAATTTGCAGTTTATTTGCAGTCTAATTTACAGTCTAATTTGCAGTCTAATTTGCATTCTAATTTGCAGTTTGCAGTCTAATTTGCAGTCTAATTTACAGTCTAATTTACAGTTTAATTTGCAGTCTAATTTGCAGTTTGCAGTCTAATTTGCAGTCTAATTTGCAGTCTAGTTTGCAGTCTGATTTGCAGTCATTTGCAGTCTAATTTCTAGTCTAATTTGCAGTCTAATTTGCAGTCTAATTTGCAGTTTGCAGTCTAATTTGCAGTTTGCAGTCTAATTTGCAGTCTAATTTACAGTCTAATTTACAGTTTAATTTGCAGTCTAATTTGCAGTTTGCAGTCTAATTTGCAGTCTAATTTGCAGTCTAGTTTGCAGTCTAATTTGCAGTCATTTGCAGTCTAATTTCCAGTCTAATTTGCAGTCTAATTTGCAGTCTAATTTGCAGTCTAATTTGCAGTCTAATTTAAAGTCTAATTTGCAGTCTACATTGCAGTTTGCAGTCTAATTTCCAGTCTAATTTGCAGTCTAATTTGCAGTCTAATTGACAGTTTAATTTGCAGTATAATTTGCAGTCTAATTGACAGTTTAATTTGCAGTATAATTTGCAGTCTAATTTGCAGTTCGCAGTCTAATTTGTAGTCGTATTAACAGTTTAATATACAGTCTAATTTACAGTCTAATTATAAGTCTAATTTGCGGTTTGCAGTCTAATTTGCAGTCTAATTTCCGGTTTGCAGTCTAATTTGCAGTCTAATTTACAGTCTAATTTTGCAGTCTAATTTGCAGTCTAATTTGCAGTCTAATTTGCAGTCTAATTTGCAGTCTAATTTAAAGTCTAATTTGCAGTTTGCAGTCTAATTTGCAGTCTAATTTGCAGTCTAATTGACAGTTTAATTTGCAGTATAATTTGCAGTCTAATTGACAGTTTAATTTGCAGTATAATTTGCAGTCTAATTTGCAGTTTGCGGTCTAATTTGCACTCTAATTTGCAGTTCGCAGTCTAATTTGTAGTCGTATTAACAGTTTAATATACAGTCTAATTTACAGTCTAATTATAAGTCTAATTTGCGGTTTGCAGTCTAATTTGCAGTCTAATTTGCAGTTTGCAGTCTAATTTGCAGTCTTATTTGCAGTCTAATTTACAGTCTTATTTACAGTCTAATTTGCAGTCTAATTTGCAGTCTAATTTGCAGTTTGCAGTCTAATTCGCAGTCTAATTTGCAGTCTATATTGCAGTTTGCAGTCTAATTTGCAGTTTGCAGTCTCATTTGCAGTCTCATTTGCAGTTTGCAGTCTAATTTGCAGTCTAATTTGCAGTCTAATTTGCAGTTTCCAGTCTAATTTGCAAACTAATTTACAGTCTAATTTGCAGTCTAATTTGCAGTCTAATTTACAGTCTAATTTACAGTCTAATTTGCAGTCTAATTTACAGTCTAATTTGCAGTCTAATTTACAGTCTAATTTGCATTCTAATTTGCAGTCTAATTTGCAGCCTAGTTTGCAGTTTGCAGTATAATTTGCAGTCTAATTTACAGTCTAATTTGCAAACTAATTTGCAGTCTAATTTGCAGTATACTTTGCAGTCATTTGCAGTATAATTTGCAGTATAATTTGCAGTCTGATTTGCAGTCTATGTGGAATCTAATTTGCAGTCTAATTTGCAGTCTAATTTGCAGTTCCCAGTCTAATTCACAGTCTAATTTGCATTCTTATTTGCAGTCTAATTTGCAGTCTAATTTGCAGTCTAATTTGCCGTCTAATTTGCAGTTTGCAGTCTAATTTGCAGTCTAATTTGCAGTCTAATTGACAGTTTAATTTGCAGTATAATTTGCAGTCTAATTTGCAGTTCGCAGTCTAATTTGTAGTCGTATTAACAGTTTAATATACAGTCTAATTTACAGTCCAATTATAAGTCTAATTTGCGGTTTGCAGTCTAATTTGCAGTCTAATTTCCGGTTTGCAGTCTAATTTGCAGTCTAATTTACAGTCTAATTTTGCAGTCTAATTTGCAGTCTAATTTGCAGTCTAATTTGCAGTCTAATTTGCAGTCTAATTTAAAGTCTAATTTGCAGTTTGCAGTCTAATTTGCAGTCTAATTTGCAGTCTAATTGACAGTTTAATTTGCAGTATAATTTGCAGTCTAATTGACAGTTTAATTTGCAGTATAATTTGCAGTCTAATTTGCAGTTTGCGGTCTAATTTGCACTCTAATTTGCAGTTCGCAGTCTAATTTGTAGTCGTATTAACAGTTTAATATACAGTCTAATTTACAGTCTAATTATAAGTCTAATTTGCGGTTTGCAGTCTAATTTGCAGTCTAATTTGCAGTTTGCAGTCTAATTTGCAGTCTTATTTGCAGTCTAATTTACAGTCTTATTTACAGTCTAATTTGCAGTCTAATTTGCAGTCTAATTTGCAGTTTGCAGTCTAATTCGCAGTCTAATTTGCAGTCTATATTGCAGTTTGCAGTCTAATTTGCAGTTTGCAGTCTCATTTGCAGTCTCATTTGCAGTTTGCAGTCTAATTTGCAGTCTAATTTGCAGTCTAATTTGCAGTTTCCAGTCTAATTTGCAAACTAATTTACAGTCTAATTTGCAGTCTAATTTGCAGTCTAATTTGCAGTCTAATTTACAGTCTAATTTACAGTCTAATTTGCAGTCTAATTTACAGTCTAATTTGCAGTCTAATTTACAGTCTAATTTGCATTCTAATTTGCAGTCTAATTTGCAGCCTAGTTTGCAGTTTGCAGTATAATTTGCAGTCTAATTTACAGTCTAATTTGCAAACTAATTTGCAGTCTAATTTGCAGTATACTTTGCAGTCATTTGCAGTATAATTTGCAGTATAATTTGCAGTCTGATTTGCAGTCTATGTGGAATCTAATTTGCAGTCTAATTTGCAGTCTAATTTGCAGTTCCCAGTCTAATTCACAGTCTAATTTGCATTCTTATTTGCAGTCTAATTTGCAGTCTAATTTGCAGTCTAATTTGCAGTCGAATTTGCAGTCGAATTTGCAGTCTAATTTGCAGTCTAATTTGCAGTTTAATTTGCAGTTTATTTGCAGTCTAATTTACAGTCTAATTTGCAGTCTAATTTGCATTCTAATTTGCAGTTTGCAGTCTAATTTGCAGTTTGAAGTCTAATTTGCAGTCTAATTTGCAGTCTAATTTACAGTCTAATTTGCAGTCTAATTTGCAGTCTAATTTGCAGTCTAATTTGCAGTTTGCAGTCTAATTTGCAGTCTAATTTGCAGTCTAATTGACAGTTTAATTTGCAGTATAATTTGCAGTCTAATTGACAGTTTAATTTGCAGTATAATTTGCAGTCTAATTTGCAGTTTGCGGTCTAATTTGCACTCTAATTTGCAGTTTGCAGTCTAATTTGTAGTCTAATTAACAGTTTAATATACAGTCTAATTTACAGTCTAATTAGCGGTTTGCAGTCTAATTTGCAGTCTAATTTGCAGTTTGCAGTCTAATTTACAGTCTAATTTACAGTCTAATTTACAGTCTAATTTGCAGTCTAATTTGCAGTCTAATTTGCAGTCTAATTTCCGGTTTGCAGTCTAATTTGCAGTCTAATTTACAGTCTAATTTTGCAGTCTAATTTGCAGTCTAATTTGCAGTCTAATTTGCAGTCTAATTTGCAGTCTAATTTAAAGTCTAATTTGCAGTCTAATTTGCAGTCTAATTTGCAGTTTCCAGTCTAATTTGCAGTCTAATTTACAGTCTAATTTGCAGTCTAATTTGCAGTCTAATTGACAGTTTAATTTGCAGTATAATTTGCAGTCTAATTGACAGTTTAATTTGCAGTATAATTTGCAGTCTAATTTGCAGTTTGCGGTCTAATTTGCACTCTAATTTGCACTCTAATTTGCAGTTCGCAGTCTAATTTGTAGTCGTATTAACAGTTTAATATACAGTCTAATTTACAGTCTAATTATAAGTCTAATTTGCGGTTTGCAGTCTAATTTGCAGTCTAATTTGCAGTTTGCAGTCTAATTTGCAGTCTAATTTGCAGTCTAATTTACAGTCTTATTTACAGTCTAATTTGCAGTCTAATTTGCAGTCTAATTTGCAGTTTGCAGTCTAATTCGCAGTCTAATTTGCAGTCTATATTGCAGTTTGCAGTCTAATTTGCAGTTTGCAGTCTCATTTGCAGTCTCATTTGCAGTTTGCAGTCTAATTTGCAGTCTAATTTGCAGTCTAATTTGCAGTTTCCAGTCTAATTTGCAGTCTAATTTACAGTCTAATTTGCAGTCTAATTTGCAGTCTAATTTGCAGTTTCCAGTCTAATTTGCAGTCTAATTTACAGTCTAATTTACAGTCTAATTTGCAGTCTAATTTACAGTCTAATTTGCAGTCTAATTTACAGTCTAATTTGCATTCTAATTTGCAGTCTAATTTGCAGCCTAGTTTGCAGTTTGCAGTATAATTTGCAGTCTAATTTACAGTCTAATTTGCAAACTAATTTGCAGTCTAATTTGCAGTATACTTTGCAGTCATTTGCAGTATAATTTGCAGTATAATTTGCAGTCTGATTTGCGGTCTATGTGGAATCTAATTTGCAGTCTAATTTGCAGTCTAATTTGCAGTCTAATTTGCAGTTCCCAGTCTAATTCACAGTCTAATTTGCATTCTTATTTGCAGTCTAATTTGCAGTCTAATTTGCAGTCTAATTTGCAGTCTAATTTGCAGTCTAATTTGCAGTCCAATTTGCAGTCTAATTTGCAGTTTAATTTGCAGTCTAATTTGCATTCTAATTTGCAGTTTGCAGTCTAATTTGCAGTTTGCAGTCTAATTTGCAGTCTAATTTACAGTCTAATTTACAGTTTAATTTGCAGTCTAATTTGCAGTTTGCAGTCTAATTTGCAGTCTAATTTGCAGTCTAATTTGCAGTCTAATTTGCAGTCATTTGCAGTCTAATTTCTAGTCTAATTTGCAGTCTATTTTGCAGTCTAATTTGCAGTCTAATTTGCAGTCTAATTTGCAGTCTAATTTAAAGTCTAATTTGCAGTCTAATTTGCAGTTTGCAGTCTAATTTGCAGTCTATATTGCAGTCTAATTTGCAGTCTAATTGACAGTTTAATTTGCAGTATAATTTGCAGTCTAATTGACAGTTTAATTTGCAGTCTAATTTGCAGTCTAATTTGCAGTTTGCGGTCTAATTTGCACTCTAATTTGCAGTTTGCAGTCTAATTTGTAGTCTAATTAACAGTTTAATATACAGTCTAATTTACAGTCTAATTATAAGTCTAATTTGCGGTTTTCAGTCTAATTTGCAGTCTAATTTGCAGTTTGCAGTCTAATTTACAGTCTAATTTACAGTCTAATTTACAGTCTAATTTGCAGTCTAATTTGCAGTCTAATTTGCAGTTTGCAGTCTAATTTGCAGTCTAATTTGCAGTCTATATTGCAGTTTGCAGTCTAATGTGCAGTTTGCAGTCTAATTTGCAGTCTAATTTGCAGTTTGCAGTCAAATTTGCAGTCTAATTTACAGTCTAATTTGCAGTCTAATTTGCAGTCTAATTTGCAGTTTGCAGTCTAATTTGCAGTTTGCAGTCTAATTTGCAGTCTAATTTACAGTCTAATTTACAGTCTAATTTGCAGTCTAATTTGCAGTTTGCAGTCTAATTTGCAGTCTAATTTGCAGTCTAATTCGCAGTCTAATTCGCAATCTAATTTGCAGTCTAATTTGCAGTCTAATTTGCAGTCTGATTTGCAGTTTGCAGTCTAATTTACAGTCTAATTTGCAGTCTAATTTGCAGTCTAATTTACAGTGTAATTTGCAGTCTAATTTACAGTCTATTTTGCATTCTAATTTGCAGTCTAATTTGCAGCCTAGTTTGCAGTTTGCAGTACAATTTGCAGTCTAATTTAGAGACTAATTTGCAGACTAATTTGCAGTCTAATTTGCAGTATACTTTGCAGTCATTTGCAGTCTAATTTGCAGTCTAATTTGCAGTCTGATTTGCTTTCTATGTGGAATCTAATTTGCATTTTAATTTGCAGTCTAATTTGCAGTCTAATTTGCGGTCTAATTTGCAGTTCGCAGTCTAATTTGCATTTTAATTTGCAGTCTAATTTGTAGTCTAATTTGCAGTCTAATTTGCAGTCAAATTTGCAGTCTAATTTGCAGTTTAATTCGCAGTTTATTTGCAGTCTAATTTGCGGTCTAATTTGCAGTCTAATTTGCAGTCTAATTTGCAGTTTGCAGTCTAATTTAAAGTCTAATGTGCAGTCTAATTTGCAGTTTGCAGTCTAATTTGCAGTCTAATTTGCAGTCTAATTGACAGTTTAACTTGCAGTAAAATTTGCAGTCTAATTGACAGTTTAATTTGCAGTATAATTTGCAGTCTAATTTGCAGTTTGCGGTCTAATTTGCACTCTAATTAACAGTTTAATATACAGTCTAATTTACAGTCTAATTATAAGTCTAATTTGCGGTTTGCAGTCTAATTTGCAGTTTGCAGTCTAATTTACAGTCCAATTTACAGTCTAATTTACAGTCTAATTTGCAGTCTAATTTGCAGTCTAATTTGCAGTTTGCAGTCTAATTCGCAGTCTAATTTGCAGTCTATATTGCAGTTTGCAGTCTAATTTGCAGTTTGCAGTCTAATTTGCAGTCTAAGTTGCAGTTTGCAGTCTAATTTGCAGTCTAATTTACAGTCTAATTTGCAGTCTAATTTGCAGTTTGCAGTCTAATTTGCAGTTTGCAGTCTAATTTGCAGTCTAATTTACCGTCTAATTTACAGTCTAATTTGCAGTCTAATTTGCAGTTTGCAGTCTAATTTGCAGTCTAATTCGCAGTCTAATTCGCAATCTAATTTGCAGTCTAATTTGCAGTCTAATTTGCAGTCTGATTTGCAGTTTGCAGTCTAATTTACAGTCTAATTTGCAGTCTAATTTGCAGTCTAATTTACAGTGTAATTTGCAGTCTAATTTACAGTCTAATTTGCATTCTAATTTGCAGTCTAATTTGCAGCCTAGTTTGCAGTTTGAAGTATAATTTGCAGTCTAATTTACAGACTAATTCGCAGACTAATTTGCAGTCTAATTTGCAGTATACTTTGCAGTCTAATTTGCAGTTTGCAGTCTAATTTGCAGTCTAATTTGCAGTTTGCAGTCTAATTTGCAGTCTAATTTGCAGTTTGCAGTCTAATTTGCAGCTTGCAGTCTAATTTGCAGTCTAATTTGCAGTCTAATTTACAGTCTAATTTACAGTCTAATTTGCAGTCTAATTTGCAGTTTGCACTCTAATTTGCAGTCGAATTTGCATTCTAATTTGCAGTCTAATTTGCAGCCTAGTTTGCAGTTTGCAGTATGATTTGCAGTCTAATTTACAGACTAATTTGCAGACTAATTTGCAGTCTAATTTGCAGTATACTTTGCAGTCATTTGCAGTTTAATTTGCAGTCTGATTTGCAGTCTATGTGGAATCTAATTTGCAGTCTAATTTGCAGTCTAATTTGCAGTCTAATTTGCAGTTCGCAGTCTAATTCACAGTCTAATTTGCAGTCTAATTTACAGTCTAATTTTGCAGTCTAATTTGCAGTCTAATTTGCAGTCTAATTTGCAGTCTAATTTGCAGTCTAATTTAAAGTCTAATTTGCAGTCTAATTTGCAGTCTAATTTGCAGTTTCCAGTCTAATTTGCAGTCTAATTTACAGTCTAATTTGCAGTCTAATTTGCAGTCTAATTGACAGTTTAATTTGCAGTATAATTTGCAGTCTAATTGACAGTTTAATTTGCAGTATAATTTGCAGTCTAATTTGCAGTTTGCGGTCTAATTTGCACTCTAATTTGCACTCTAATTTGCAGTTCGCAGTCTAATTTGTAGTCGTATTAACAGTTTAATATACAGTCTAATTTACAGTCTAATTATAAGTCTAATTTGCGGTTTGCAGTCTAATTTGCAGTCTAATTTGCAGTTTGCAGTCTAATTTGCAGTCTAATTTGCAGTCTAATTTACAGTCTTATTTACAGTCTAATTTGCAGTCTAATTTGCAGTCTAATTTGCAGTTTGCAGTCTAATTCGCAGTCTAATTTGCAGTCTATATTGCAGTTTGCAGTCTAATTTGCAGTTTGCAGTCTCATTTGCAGTCTCATTTGCAGTTTGCAGTCTAATTTGCAGTCTAATTTGCAGTCTAATTTGCAGTTTCCAGTCTAATTTGCAGTCTAATTTACAGTCTAATTTGCAGTCTAATTTGCAGTCTAATTTGCAGTTTCCAGTCTAATTTGCAGTCTAATTTACAGTCTAATTTACAGTCTAATTTGCAGTCTAATTTACAGTCTAATTTGCAGTCTAATTTACAGTCTAATTTGCATTCTAATTTGCAGTCTAATTTGCAGCCTAGTTTGCAGTTTGCAGTATAATTTGCAGTCTAATTTACAGTCTAATTTGCAAACTAATTTGCAGTCTAATTTGCAGTATACTTTGCAGTCATTTGCAGTATAATTTGCAGTATAATTTGCAGTCTGATTTGCGGTCTATGTGGAATCTAATTTGCAGTCTAATTTGCAGTCTAATTTGCAGTCTAATTTGCAGTTCCCAGTCTAATTCACAGTCTAATTTGCATTCTTATTTGCAGTCTAATTTGCAGTCTAATTTGCAGTCTAATTTGCAGTCTAATTTGCAGTCTAATTTGCAGTCCAATTTGCAGTCTAATTTGCAGTTTAATTTGCAGTTTATTTGCAGTCTAATTTACAGTCTAATTTGCAGTCTAATTTGCATTCTAATTTGCAGTTTGCAGTCTAATTTGCAGTTTGCAGTCTAATTTGCAGTCTAATTTACAGTCTAATTTACAGTTTAATTTGCAGTCTAATTTGCAGTTTGCAGTCTAATTTGCAGTCTAATTTGCAGTCTAATTTGCAGTCTAATTTGCAGTCATTTGCAGTCTAATTTCTAGTCTAATTTGCAGTCTATTTTGCAGTCTAATTTGCAGTCTAATTTGCAGTCTAATTTGCAGTCTAATTTAAAGTCTAATTTGCAGTCTAATTTGCAGTTTGCAGTCTAATTTGCAGTCTATATTGCAGTCTAATTTGCAGTCTAATTGACAGTTTAATTTGCAGTATAATTTGCAGTCTAATTGACAGTTTAATTTGCAGTCTAATTTGCAGTCTAATTTGCAGTTTGCGGTCTAATTTGCACTCTAATTTGCAGTTTGCAGTCTAATTTGTAGTCTAATTAACAGTTTAATATACAGTCTAATTTACAGTCTAATTATAAGTCTAATTTGCGGTTTTCAGTCTAATTTGCAGTCTAATTTGCAGTTTGCAGTCTAATTTACAGTCTAATTTACAGTCTAATTTACAGTCTAATTTGCAGTCTAATTTGCAGTCTAATTTGCAGTTTGCAGTCTAATTTGCAGTCTAATTTGCAGTCTATATTGCAGTTTGCAGTCTAATGTGCAGTTTGCAGTCTAATTTGCAGTCTAATTTGCAGTTTGCAGTCAAATTTGCAGTCTAATTTACAGTCTAATTTGCAGTCTAATTTGCAGTCTAATTTGCAGTTTGCAGTCTAATTTGCAGTTTGCAGTCTAATTTGCAGTCTAATTTACAGTCTAATTTACAGTCTAATTTGCAGTCTAATTTGCAGTTTGCAGTCTAATTTGCAGTCTAATTTGCAGTCTAATTCGCAGTCTAATTCGCAATCTAATTTGCAGTCTAATTTGCAGTCTAATTTGCAGTCTGATTTGCAGTTTGCAGTCTAATTTACAGTCTAATTTGCAGTCTAATTTGCAGTCTAATTTACAGTGTAATTTGCAGTCTAATTTACAGTCTATTTTGCATTCTAATTTGCAGTCTAATTTGCAGCCTAGTTTGCAGTTTGCAGTACAATTTGCAGTCTAATTTAGAGACTAATTTGCAGACTAATTTGCAGTCTAATTTGCAGTATACTTTGCAGTCATTTGCAGTCTAATTTGCAGTCTAATTTGCAGTCTGATTTGCTTTCTATGTGGAATCTAATTTGCATTTTAATTTGCAGTCTAATTTGCAGTCTAATTTGCGGTCTAATTTGCAGTTCGCAGTCTAATTTGCATTTTAATTTGCAGTCTAATTTGTAGTCTAATTTGCAGTCTAATTTGCAGTCAAATTTGCAGTCTAATTTGCAGTTTAATTCGCAGTTTATTTGCAGTCTAATTTGCGGTCTAATTTGCAGTCTAATTTGCAGTCTAATTTGCAGTTTGCAGTCTAATTTAAAGTCTAATGTGCAGTCTAATTTGCAGTTTGCAGTCTAATTTGCAGTCTAATTTGCAGTCTAATTGACAGTTTAACTTGCAGTAAAATTTGCAGTCTAATTGACAGTTTAATTTGCAGTATAATTTGCAGTCTAATTTGCAGTTTGCGGTCTAATTTGCACTCTAATTAACAGTTTAATATACAGTATAATTTACAGTCTAATTATAAGTCTAATTTGCGGTTTGCAGTCTAATTTGCAGTTTGCAGTCTAATTTACAGTCCAATTTACAGTCTAATTTACAGTCTAATTTGCAGTCTAATTTGCAGTCTAATTTGCAGTTTGCAGTCTAATTCGCAGTCTAATTTGCAGTCTATATTGCAGTTTGCAGTCTAATTTGCAGTTTGCAGTCTAATTTGCAGTCTAAGTTGCAGTTTGCAGTCTAATTTGCAGTCTAATTTACAGTCTAATTTGCAGTTTGCAGTCTAATTTGCAGTCTAATTTACCGTCTAATTTACAGTCTAATTTGCAGTCTAATTTGCAGTTTGCAGTCTAATTTGCAGTCTAATTCGCAGTCTAATTCGCAATCTAATTTGCAGTCTAATTTGCAGTCTAATTTGCAGTCTGATTTGCAGTTTGCAGTCTAATTTACAGTCTAATTTGCAGTCTAATTTGCAGTCTAATTTACAGTGTAATTTGCAGTCTAATTTACAGTCTAATTTGCATTCTAATTTGCAGTCTAATTTGCAGCCTAGTTTGCAGTTTGAAGTATAATTTGCAGTCTAATTTACAGACTAATTCGCAGACTAATTTGCAGTCTAATTTGCAGTATACTTTGCAGTCTAATTTGCAGTTTGCAGTCTAATTTGCAGTCTAATTTGCAGTTTGCAGTCTAATTTGCAGTCTAATTTGCAGTTTGCAGTCTAATTTGCAGCTTGCAGTCTAATTTGCAGTCTAATTTGCAGTCTAATTTACAGTCTAATTTACAGTCTAATTTGCAGTCTAATTTGCAGTTTGCACTCTAATTTGCAGTCTAATTTGCATTCTAATTTGCAGTCTAATTTGCAGCCTAGTTTGCAGTTTGCAGTATGATTTGCAGTCTAATTTACAGACTAATTTGCAGACTAATTTGCAGTCTAATTTGCAGTATACTTTGCAGTCATTTGCAGTCTAATTTGCAGTCTAATTTGCAGTCTAATTTGCAGTCTAATTTGCAGTCTAATTTGCAGTTCGCAGTCTAATTCACAGTTTAATTTGCATTTTAATTTGCATTTTAATTTGCAGTTTATTTGCAGTCTAATTTGCGGTCTAATTTGCAGTCTAATTTGCAATCTAATTTGCAGTTTGCAGTCTAATTTAAAGTCTAATGTGCAGTCTAATTTGCAGTTTGCAGTCTAATTTACAGTCTAATTTGCTGTCTAATTTGCAGTTTGCAGTCTAATTTGCAGTTTGCAGTCTAATTTGCAGTCTAATTAAAGTCTAATTTACAGTCTAATTTGCAGTCTAATTTGCAGTTTGCAGTCTAATTTGCAGTCTAATTTGCATTCTAATTTGCAGTCTAATTTGCAGCCTAGTTTGCAGTTTGCAGTATAATTTGCAGTCTAATTTACAGACTAATTTGCAGTCTAATTTGCAGTATACTTTGCAGTCATTTGCAGTTTAATTTGCAGTCTGATTTGCAGTCTATGTGGAATCTAATTTGCAGTCTAATTTGCAGTCTAATTTGCAGTCTAATTTGCAGTTCGCAGTCTAATTCACAGTCTAATTTGCATTTTAATTTGCAGTTTATTTGCAGTTTATTTGCAGTCTAATTTGCGGTCTAATTTGCATTCTAATTTGCAATCTAATTTGCAGTTTGCAGTCTAATTTAAAGTCTAATGTGCAGTCTAATTTGCAGTTTGCAGTCGAATTTGCAGTCTAATTTGCAGTCTAATTGACAGTTTAACTTGCAGTATAATTTGCAGTCTAATTTGCAGTTTGCGGTCTAATTTGCACTCTAATTTGCAGTTTGCAGTCTAATTTGTAGTCTAATTAACAGTTTAATATACAGTCTAATTTACAGTCTAATTATAAGTCTAATTTGCGGTTTGCAGTCTAATTTGCAGTCTAATTTGCAGTTTGCAGTCTAATTTACAGTCTAATTTACAGTCTAATTTACAGTCTAATTTACAGTCTAATTTGCAGTCTAATTTGCAGTCTAATTTGCAGTTTGCAGTCTAATTCGCAGTCTAATTTGCAGTCTATATTGCAGTTTGCAGTCTAATTTGCAGTCTGATTTGCAGTCTAATTTGCAGTCTAAGTTGCAGTTTGCAGTCTAATTTGCAGTCTAATTTACAGTCTAATTTGCAGTCTAATTTGCAGTTTGCAGTCTAATTTGCAGTTTGCAGTCTAATTTGCAGTCTAATTTACAGTCTAATTTACAGTCTAATTTGCAGTCTAATTTGCAGTTTGCAGTCTAATTTGCAGTCTAATTCGCAGTCTAATTCGCAATCTAATTTGCAGTCTAATTTGCAGTCTAATTTGCAGTCTGATTTGCAGTTTGCAGTCTAATTTACAGTCTAATTTGCAGTCTAATTTGCAGTCTAATTTACAGTGTAATTTGCAGTCTAATTTACAGTCTAATTTGCATTCTAATTTGCAGTCGAATTTGCAGCCTAGTTTGCAGTTTGCAGTATAATTTGCAGTCTAATTTACAGACTAATTTGCAGACTAATTTGCAGTCTAATTTGCAGTATACTTTGCAGTCATTTGCAGTCTAATTTGCAGTCTAATTTGCAGTCTGATTTGCAGTCTATGTGGAATCTAATTTGCAGTCTAATTTGCAGTCTAATTTGCAGTCTAATTTGCAGTTCGAAGTCTAATTCACAGTCTAATTTGCATTTTAATTTGCAGTCTGATTTGCAGTCTAATTTGCAGTCTAATTTGCAGTCTAATTTGCAGTCCAATTTGCAGTCTAATTTGCAGTTTAATTTGCAGTCTAATTTGCAGTCTAATTTGCAGTCTAATTTGCAGTTTGCAGTCTAATTTAAAGTCTAATGTGCAGTCTAATTTGCAGTTTGCAGTCTAATTTGCAGTCTAATTTGCAGTCTAATTGACAGTTTAACTTGCAGTATAATTTGCAGTCTAATTTGCAGTTTGCGGTCTAATTTGCACTCTAATTTGCAGTTTGCAGTCTAATTTGTAGTCCAATTAACAGTCTAATATACAGTCTAATTTACATTTTAATTATAAGTCTAATTTACAGTCTAATTTGCGGTTTGCAGTCTAATTTGCAGTCTAATTTGCATTTTGCAGTCTAATTTGCATTTTAATTTTCAGTCTAATTTACAGTGTAATTTGCAGTCTAATTTGCAGTCTAATTTGCAGTCTAATTTGCAGTTTGCAGTCTAATTTGCAGTCTAATTTGCAGTTTGCAGTCTAATTTGCAGTCTAATTTGCAGTCTAATTTGCAGTCTGATTTGCAGTTTATGTGGAATCTAATTTGCAGTCTAATTTGCAGTCTAATTTGCAGTCTAATTTGCAGTCTAATTTGCAGTTCGCAGTCTAATTCACAGTCTAATTTGCATTTTAATTTGCAGTCTGATTTGCAGTCTAATTTGCAGTCTAATTTGCAGTCTAATTTGCAGTCCAATTTGCAGTCTAATTTGCAGTTTAATTTGCAGTTTATTTGCAGTCTAATTTGCAGTCTAATTTGCAGTCTAATTTGCAGTCTAATTTGCAGTTTGCAGTCTAATTTAAAGTCTAATGTGCAGTCTAATTTGCAGTTTGCAGTCTAATTTGCAGTCTAATTTGCAGTCTAATTGACAGTTTAACTTGCAGTATAATTTGCAGTCTAATTTGCAGTTTGCGGTCTAATTTGCACTCTAATTTGCAGTTTGCAGTCTAATTTGTAGTCTAATTAACAGTCTAATATACAGTCTAATTTACATTTTAATTATAAGTCTAATTTACAGTCTAATTTGCGGTTTGCAGTCTAATTTGCAGTCTAATTTGCATTTTGCAGTCTAATTTGCATTTTAATTTTCAGTCTAATTTACAGTGTAATTTGCAGTCTAATTTGCAGTCTAATTTGCAGTCTAATTTGCAGTCTAATTTGCAGTCTAATTTGCAGTCTGATTTGCAGTTTATGTGGAATCTAATTTGCAGTCTAATTTGCAGTCTAATTTGCAGTCTAATTTGCAGTCTAATTTGCAGTTCGCAGTCTAATTCACAGTCTAATTTGCATTTTAATTTGCAGTCTGATTTGCAGTCTAATTTGCAGACTAATTTGCAGTCTAATTTGCAGTCCAATTTGCAGTCTAATTTGCAGTTTAATTTGCAGTTTATTTGCAGTCTAATTTGCAGTCTAATTTGCAGTCTAATTTGCAGTCTAATTTGCAGTCTAATTTGCAGTTTGCAGTCTAATTTGCAGTCTAATTTGCAGTCTAATTGACAGTTTAACTTGCAGTATAATTTGCAGTCTAATTTGCAGTTTGCGGTCTAATTTGCACTCTAATTTGCAGTTTGCAGTCTAATTTGTAGTCTAATTAACAGTTTAATATACAGTCTAATTTACATTTTAATTATAAGTCTAATTTACAGTCTAATTTGCGGTTTGCAGTCTAATTTGCAGTCTAATTTGCATTTTGCAGTCTAATTTGCATTTTAATTTTCAGTCTAATTTACAGTGTAATTTGCAGTCTAATTTGCAGTCTAATTTGCAGTCTAATTTGCAGTTTGCAGTCTAATTTGCAGTCTAATTTGCAGTCTAATTTGCAGTCTGATTTGCAGTTTATGTGGAATCTAATTTGCAGTCTAATTTGCAGTCTAATTTGCAGTCTAATTTGCAGTCTAATTTGCAGTTCGCAGTCTAATTCACAGTCTAATTTGCATTTTAATTTGCAGTCTGATTTGCAGTCTAATTTGCAGTCTAATTTGCAGTCTAATTTGCAGTCCAATTTGCAGTCTAATTTGCAGTTTAATTTGCAGTTTATTTGCAGTCTAATTTGCAGTCTAATTTGCAGTCTAATTTGCAGTCTAATTTGCAGTTTGCAGTCTAATTTAAAGTCTAATGTGCAGTCTAATTTGCAGTTTGCAGTCTAATTTGCAGTCTAATTTGCAGTCTAATTGACAGTTTAACTTGCAGTATAATTTGCAGTCTAATTTGCAGTTTGCGGTCTAATTTGCACTCTAATTTGCAGTTTGCAGTCTAATTTGTAGTCTAATTAACAGTCTAATATACAGTCTAATTTACATTTTAATTATAAGTCTAATTTACAGTCTAATTTGCGGTTTGCAGTCTAATTTGCAGTCTAATTTGCATTTTGCAGTCTAATTTGCATTTTAATTTTCAGTCTAATTTACAGTGTAATTTGCAGTCTAATTTGCAGTCTAATTTGCAGTCTAATTTGCAGTCTAATTTGCAGTCTAATTTGCAGTCTGATTTGCAGTTTATGTGGAATCTAATTTGCAGTCTAATTTGCAGTCTAATTTGCAGTCTAATTTGCAGTCTAATTTGCAGTTCGCAGTCTAATTCACAGTCTAATTTGCATTTTAATTTGCAGTCTGATTTGCAGTCTAATTTGCAGACTAATTTGCAGTCTAATTTGCAGTCCAATTTGCAGTCTAATTTGCAGTTTAATTTGCAGTTTATTTGCAGTCTAATTTGCAGTCTAGTTTGCAGTCTAATTTGCAGTCTAATTTGCAGTCTAATTTGCAGTTTGCAGTCTAATTTAAAGTCTAATGTGCAGTCTAATTTGCAGTTTGCAGTCTAATTTGCAGTCTAATTTGCAGTCTAATTGACAGTTTAACTTGCAGTATAATTTGCAGTCTAATTTGCAGTTTGCGGTCTAATTTGCACTCTAATTTGCAGTTTGCAGTCTAATTTGTAGTCTAATTAACAGTCTAATATGCAGTCTAATTTACATTTTAATTATAAGTCTAATTTACAGTCTAATTTGCGGTTTGCAGTCTAATTTGCAGTCTAATTTGCATTTTGCAGTCTAATTTGCATTTTAATTTTCAGTCTAATTTACAGTGTAATTTGCAGTCTAATTTGCAGTCTAATTTGCAGTCTAATTTGCAGTTTGCAGTCTAATTTGCAGTCTAATTTGCAGTTTGCAGTCTAATTTGCAGTTTGCAGTCTAATTTGCAGTCCAATTTGCAGTCTAATTTGCAGTTTAATTTGCAGTTTATTTGCAGTCTAATTTGCAGTCTAATTATCAGTCTAATTTGCAGTCTAATTTGCAGTCTAATTTGCAGTTTGCAGTCTAATTTAAAGTCTAATGTGCAGTCTAATTTGCAGTTTGCAGTCTAATTTGCAGTCTAATTTGCAGTCTAATTGACAGTTTAACTTGCAGTATAATTTGCAGTCTAATTTGCAGTTTGCGGTCTAATTTGCACTCTAATTTGCAGTTTGCAGTCTAATTTGTAGTCTAATTAACAGTCTAATATACAGTCTAATTTACATTTTAATTATAAGTCTAATTTACAGTCTAATTTGCGGTTTGCAGTCTAATTTGCAGTCTAATTTGCATTTTGCAGTCTAATTTGCATTTTAATTTTCAGTCTAATTTACAGTGTAATTTGCAGTCTAATTTGCAGTCTAATTTGCAGTCTAATTTGCAGTTTGCAGTCTAATTTGCAGTCTAATTTGCAGTTTGCAGTCTAATTTGCAGTCTAATTTGCAGTTTGCAGTCTAATTTGCAGTTTGCAGTCTAATTTGCAGTCTAATTTACAGTCTAATTTACAGTCTAATTTGCAGTCTAATTTGCAGTTTGCACTCTAATTTGCAGTCTAATTTGCATTCTAATTTGCAGTCTAATTTGCAGCCTAGTTTGCAGTTTGCAGTAAAATTTGCAGTCTAATTTACAGACTAATTTGCAGACTAATTTGCAGTCTAATTTGCAGTATACTTTGCAGTCATTTGCAGTCTAATTTGCAGTCTGATTTGCAGTCTATGTGGAATCTAATTTGCAGTCTAATTTGCAGTCTAATTTGCAGTCTAATTTGCAGTCTAATTTGCAGTTCGCAGTCTAATTCACAGTCTAATTTGCATTTTAATTTGCATTTTAATTTGCAGTTTATTTGCAGTCTAATTTGCGGTCTAATTTGCAGTCTAATTTGCAATCTAATTTGCAGTTTGCAGTCTAATTTAAAGTCTAATGTGCAGTCTAATTTGCAGTTTGCAGTCTAATTTACAGTCTAATTTGCAGTCTAATTTGCAGTTTGCAGTCTAATTTGCAGTTTGCAGTCTAATTTGCAGTCTAATTAAAGTCTAATTTACAGTCTAATTTGCAGTCTAATTTGCAGTTTGCAGTCTAATTTGCAGTCTAATTTGCATTCTAATTTGCAGTCTAATTTGCAGCCTAGTTTGCAGTTTGCAGTATAATTTGCAGTCTAATTTACAGACTAATTTGCAGACTAATTTGCAGTCTAATTTGCAGTATACTTTGCAGTCATTTGCAGTCTAATTTGCAGTCTGATTTGCAGTCTATGTGGAATCTAATTTGCAGTCTAATTTGCAGTCTAATTTGCAGTCTAATTTGCAGTTCGCAGTCTAATTCACAGTCTAATTTGCATTTTAATTTGCAGTTTATTTGCAGTTTATTTGCAGTCTAATTTGCGGTCTAATTTGCATTCTAATTTGCAATCTAATTTGCTGTTTGCAGTCTAATTTAAAGTCTAATGTGCAGTCTAATTTGCAGTTTGCAGTCTAATTTGCAGTCTAATTTGCAGTCTAATTGACAGTTTAACTTGCAGTATAATTTGCAGTCTAATTTTAAGTTTGCGGTCTAATTTGCACTCTAATTTGCAGTCTAATTAACAGTTTAATAAACAGTCTAATTTACAGTCTAATTATAAGTCTAATTTGCGGTTTGCAGTCTAATTTGCAGTCTAATTTGCAGTTTGCCGTCTAATTTACAGTCTAATTTACAGTCTAATTTACAGTCTAATTTGCAGTCTAATTTGCAGTCTAATTTGCAGTTTGCAGTCTAATTCGCAGTCTAATTTGCAGTCTATATTGCAGTTTGCAGTCTAATTTGCAGTCTGATTTGCAGTCTAATTTGCAGTCTAAGTTGCAGTTTGCAGTCTAATTTGCAGTCTAATTTACAGTCTAATTTGCAGTCTAATTTGCAGTTTGCAGTCCAATTTGCAGTTTGCAGTCTAATTTGCAGTTTGCAGTCTAATTTGCAGTCTAATTTACAGTCTAATTTACAGTCTAATTTGCAGTCTAATTTGCAGTCTAATTCGCAGTCTAATTCGCAATCTAATTTGCAGTCTAATTTGCAGTCTAATTTGCAGTCTGATTTGCAGTTTGCAGTCTAATTTACAGTCTAATTTGCAGTCTAATTTACAGTCTAATTTACAGTGTAATTTGCAGTCTAATTTACAGTCTAATTTGCATTCTAATTTGCAGTCTAATTTGCAGCCTAGTTTGCAGTTTGCAGTATAATTTGCAGTCTAATTTACAGACTAATTTGCAGACTAATTTGCAGTCTAATTTGCAGTATACTTTGCAGTCATTTGCAGTCTAATTTGCAGTCTAATTTGCAGTCTGATTTGCAGTCTATGTGGAATCTAATTTGCAGTCTAATTTGCAGTCTAATTTGCAGTCTAATTTGCAGTTCGAAGTCTAATTCACAGTCTAATTTGCATTTTAATTTGCAGTCTGATTTGCAGTCTAATTTGCAGTCTAATTTGCAGTCTAATTTAAAGTCTAATTTAAAGTCTAATGTGCAGTCTAATTTGCAGTTTGCAGTCTAATTTGCAGTCTAATTTGCAGTCTAATTGACAGTTTAACTTGCAGTATAATTTGCAGTCTAATTTGCAGTTTGCGGTCTAATTTGCAGTCTAATTTGCAGTTTGCAGTCTAATTTGCAGTCTAATTTGCATTCTAATTTGCAGTCTAATTTGCAGCCTAGTTTGCAGTTTGCAGTATAATTTGCAGTCTAATTTACAGACTAATTTGCAGACTAATTTGCAGTCTAATTTGCAGTATACTTTGCAGTCATTTGCAGTCTAATTTGCATTCTGATTTGCAGTCTATGTGGAATCTAATTTGCAGTCTAATTTGCAGTCTAATTTGCAGTCTAATTTGCAGTTCGCAGTCTAATTCACAGTCTAATTTGCATTTTAATTTGCAGTTTATTTGCAGTTTATTTGCAGTCTAATTTGCGGTCTAATTTGCATTCTAATTTGCAATCTAATTTGCAGTTTGCAGTCTAATTTAAAGTCTAATGTGCAGTCTAATTTGCAGTTTGCAGTCTAATTTGCAGTCTAATTGACAGTTTAACTTGCAGTATAATTTGCAGTCTAATTTTCAGTTTGCGGTCTAATTTGCACTCTAATTTGCAGTCTAATTAACAGTTTAATAAACAGTCTAATTTACAGTCTAATTATAAGTCTAATTTGCGGTTTGCAGTCTAATTTGCAGTCTAATTTGCAGTTTGCCGTCTAATTTACAGTCTAATTTACAGTCTAATTTACAGTCTAATTTGCAGTCTAATTTGCAGTCTAATTTGCAGTTTGCAGTCTAATTCGCAGTCTAATTTGCAGTCTATATTGCAGTTTGCAGTCTAATTTGCAGTCTGATTTGCAGTCTAATTTGCAGTCTAAGTTGCAGTTTGCAGTCTAATTTGCAGTCTAATTTACAGTCTAATTTGCAGTCTAATTTGCAGTTTGCAGTCCAATTTGCAGTTTGCAGTCTAATTTGCAGTTTGCAGTCTAATTTGCAGTCTAATTTACAGTCTAATTTACAGTCTAATTTGCAGTCTAATTTGCAGTCTAATTCGCAGTCTAATTCGCAATCTAATTTGCAGTCTAATTTGCAGTCTAATTTGCAGTCTGATTTGCAGTTTGCAGTCTAATTTACAGTCTAATTTGCAGTCTAATTTACAGTCTAATTTACAGTGTAATTTGCAGTCTAATTTACAGTCTAATTTGCATTCTAATTTGCAGTCTAATTTGCAGCCTAGTTTGCAGTTTGCAGTATAATTTGCAGTCTAATTTGCAGTCTAATTTGCAGTTTGCCGTCTAATTTACAGTCTAATTTACAGTCTAATTTACAGTCTAATTTGCAGTCTAATTTGCAGTCTAATTTGCAGTTTGCAGTCTAATTCGCAGTCTAATTTGCAGTCTATATTGCAGTTTGCAGTCTAATTTGCAGTCTGATTTGCAGTCTAATTTGCAGTCTAAGTTGCAGTTTGCAGTCTAATTTGCAGTCTAATTTACAGTCTAATTTGCAGTCTAATTTGCAGTTTGCAGTCCAATTTGCAGTTTGCAGTCTAATTTGCAGTTTGCAGTCTAATTTGCAGTCTAATTTACAGTCTAATTTACAGTCTAATTTGCAGTCTAATTTGCAGTCTAATTCGCAGTCTAATTCGCAATCTAATTTGCAGTCTAATTTGCAGTCTAATTTGCAGTCTGATTTGCAGTTTGCAGTCTAATTTACAGTCTAATTTGCAGTCTAATTTACAGTCTAATTTACAGTGTAATTTGCAGTCTAATTTACAGTCTAATTTGCATTCTAATTTGCAGTCTAATTTGCAGCCTAGTTTGCAGTTTGCAGTATAATTTGCAGTCTAATTTACAGACTAATTTGCAGACTAATTTGCAGTCTAATCTGCAGTATACTTTGCAGTCATTTGCAGTCTAATTTGCAGTCTAATTTGCAGTCTGATTTGCAGTCTATGTGGAATCTAATTTGCAGTCTAATTTGCAGTCTAATTTGCAGTCTAATTTGCAGTTCGAAGTCTAATTCACAGTCTAATTTGCATTTTAATTTGCAGTCTGATTTGCAGTCTAATTTGCAGTCTAATTTGCAGTCTAATTTGCAGTCTAATTTAAAGTCTAATGTGCAGTCTAATTTGCAGTTTGCAGTCTAATTTGCAGTCTAATTTGCAGTCTAATTGACAGTTTAACTTGCAGTATAATTTGCAGTCTAATTTGCAGTTTGCGGTCTAATTTGCAGTCTAATTTGCAGTCTAATTTGCATTCTAATTTGCAGTCTAATTTGCAGCCTAGTTTGCAGTTTGCAGTATAATTTGCAGTCTAATTTACAGACTAATTTGCAGACTAATTTGCAGTCTAATTTGCAGTATACTTTGCAGTCATTTGCAGTCTAATTTGCATTCTGATTTGCAGTCTATGTGGAATCTAATTTGCAGTCTAATTTGCAGTCTAATTTGCAGTCTAATTTGCAGTTCGCAGTCTAATTCACAGTCTAATTTGCATTTTAATTTGCAGTTTATTTGCAGTTTATTTGCAGTCTAATTTGCGGTCTAATTTGCATTCTAATTTGCAATCTAATTTGCAGTTTGCAGTCTAATTTAAAGTCTAATGTGCAGTCTAATTTGCAGTTTGCAGTCTAATTTGCAGTCTAATTTGCAGTCTAATTGACAGTTTAACTTGCAGTATAATTTGCAGTCTAATTTTCAGTTTGCGGTCTAATTTGCACTCTAATTTGCAGTCTAATTAACAGTTTAATAAACAGTCTAATTTACAGTCTAATTATAAGTCTAATTTGCGGTTTGCAGTCTAATTTGCAGTCTAATTTGCAGTTTGCCGTCTAATTTACAGTCTAATTTACAGTCTAATTTACAGTCTAATTTGCAGTCTAATTTGCAGTCTAATTTGCAGTTTGCAGTCTAATTCGCAGTCTAATTTGCAGTCTATATTGCAGTTTGCAGTCTAATTTGCAGTCTGATTTGCAGTCTAATTTGCAGTCTAAGTTGCAGTTTGCAGTCTAATTTGCAGTCTAATTTACAGTCTAATTTGCAGTCTAATTTGCAGTTTGCAGTCCAATTTGCAGTTTGCAGTCTAATTTGCAGTTTGCAGTCTAATTTGCAGTCTAATTTACAGTCTAATTTACAGTCTAATTTGCAGTCTAATTTGCAGTCTAATTCGCAGTCTAATTCGCAATCTAATTTGCAGTCTAATTTGCAGTCTAATTTGCAGTCTGATTTGCAGTTTGCAGTCTAATTTACAGTCTAATTTGCAGTCTAATTTACAGTCTAATTTACAGTGTAATTTGCAGTCTAATTTACAGTCTAATTTGCATTCTAATTTGCAGTCTAATTTGCAGCCTAGTTTGCAGTTTGCAGTATAATTTGCAGTCTAATTTACAGACTAATTTGCAGACTAATTTGCAGTCTAATTTGCAGTATACTTTGCAGTCATTTGCAGTCTAATTTGCAGTCTAATTTGCAGTCTGATTTGCAGTCTATGTGGAATCTAATTTGCAGTCTAATTTGCAGTCTAATTTGCAGTCTAATTTGCAGTTCGAAGTCTAATTCACAGTCTAATTTGCATTTTAATTTGCAGTCTGATTTGCAGTCTAATTTGCAGTCTAATTTGCAGTCTAATTTGCAGTCTAATTTAAAGTCTAATGTGCAGTCTAATTTGCAGTTTGCAGTCTAATTTGCAGTCTAATTTGCAGTCTAATTGACAGTTTAACTTGCAGTATAATTTGCAGTCTAATTTGCAGTTTGCGGTCTAATTTGCAGTCTAATTTGCAGTTTGCAGTCTAATTTGCAGTCTAATTTGCATTCTAATTTGCAGTCTAATTTGCAGCCTAGTTTGCAGTTTGCAGTATAATTTGCAGTCTAATTTACAGACTAATTTGCAGACTAATTTGCAGTCTAATTTGCAGTATACTTTGCAGTCATTTGCAGTCTAATTTGCATTCTGATTTGCAGTCTATGTGGAATCTAATTTGCAGTCTAATTTGCAGTCTAATTTGCAGTCTAATTTGCAGTTCGCAGTCTAATTCACAGTCTAATTTGCATTTTAATTTGCAGTTTATTTGCAGTTTATTTGCAGTCTAATTTGCGGTCTAATTTGCATTCTAATTTGCAATCTAATTTGCAGTTTGCAGTCTAATTTAAAGTCTAATGTGCAGTCTAATTTGCAGTTTGCAGTCTAATTTGCAGTCTAATTTGCAGTCTAATTGACAGTTTAACTTGCAGTATAATTTGCAGTCTAATTTTCAGTTTGCGGTCTAATTTGCACTCTAATTTGCAGTCTAATTAACAGTTTAATAAACAGTCTAATTTACAGTCTAATTATAAGTCTAATTTGCGGTTTGCAGTCTAATTTGCAGTCTAATTTGCAGTTTGCCGTCTAATTTACAGTCTAATTTACAGTCTAATTTACAGTCTAATTTGCAGTCTAATTTGCAGTCTAATTTGCAGTTTGCAGTCTAATTCGCAGTCTAATTTGCAGTCTATATTGCAGTTTGCAGTCTAATTTGCAGTCTGATTTGCAGTCTAATTTGCAGTCTAAGTTGCAGTTTGCAGTCTAATTTGCAGTCTAATTTACAGTCTCATTTGCAGTCTAATTTGCAGTTTGCAGTCCAATTTGCAGTTTGCAGTCTAATTTGCAGTTTGCAGTCTAATTTGCAGTCTAATTTACAGTCTAATTTACAGTCTAATTTGCAGTCTAATTTGCAGTCTAATTCGCAGTCTAATTCGCAATCTAATTTGCAGTCTAATTTGCAGTCTAATTTGCAGTCTGATTTGCAGTTTGCAGTCTAATTTACAGTCTAATTTGCAGTCTAATTTACAGTCTAATTTACAGTGTAATTTGCAGTCTAATTTACAGTCTAATTTGCATTCTAATTTGCAGTCTAATTTGCAGCCTAGTTTGCAGTTTGCAGTATAATTTGCAGTCTAATTTGCAGTCTAATTTGCAGTTTGCCGTCTAATTTACAGTCTAATTTACAGTCTAATTTACAGTCTAATTTGCAGTCTAATTTGCAGTCTAATTTGCAGTTTGCAGTCTAATTCGCAGTCTAATTTGCAGTCTATATTGCAGTTTGCAGTCTAATTTGCAGTCTGATTTGCAGTCTAATTTGCAGTCTAAGTTGCAGTTTGCAGTCTAATTTGCAGTCTAATTTACAGTCTAATTTGCAGTCTAATTTGCAGTTTGCAGTCCAATTTGCAGTTTGCAGTCTAATTTGCAGTTTGCAGTCTAATTTGCAGTCTAATTTACAGTCTAATTTACAGTCTAATTTGCAGTCTAATTTGCAGTCTAATTCGCAGTCTAATTCGCAATCTAATTTGCAGTCTAATTTGCAGTCTAATTTGCAGTCTGATTTGCAGTTTGCAGTCTAATTTACACTCTAATTTGCAGTCTAATTTACAGTCTAATTTACAGTGTAATTTGCAGTCTAATTTACAGTCTAATTTGCATTCTAATTTGCAGTCTAATTTGCAGCCTAGTTTGCAGTTTGCAGTATAATTTGCAGTCTAATTTACAGACTAATTTGCAGACTAATTTGCAGTCTAATCTGCAGTATACTTTGCAGTCATTTGCAGTCTAATTTGCAGTCTAATTTGCAGTCTGATTTGCAGTCTATGTGGAATCTAATTTGCAGTCTAATTTGCAGTC
Organism: Allacma fusca; assembly: GCA_947179485.1. Taxonomy (NCBI): domain Eukaryota; kingdom Metazoa; phylum Arthropoda; class Collembola; order Symphypleona; family Sminthuridae; genus Allacma; species Allacma fusca. Next base: position 41,708,131 of record OX359246.1, read on the forward strand.
TAATTTGCAGTCTAATTTGCAGTTCGAAGTCTAATTCACAGTCTAATTTGCATTTTAATTTGCAGTCTGATTTGCAGTCTAATTTGCAGTCTAATTTGCAGTCTAATTTGCAGTCTAATTTAAAGTCTAATGTGCAGTCTAATTTGCAGTTTGCAGTCTAATTTGCAGTCTAATTTGCAGTCTAATTGACAGTTTAACTTGCAGTATAATTTGCAGTCTAATTTGCAGTTTGCGGTCTAATTTGCAGTCTAATTTGCAGTTTGCAGTCTAATTTGCAGTCTAATTTGCATTCTAATTTGCAGTCTAATTTGCAGCCTAGTTTGCAGTTTGCAGTATAATTTGCAGTCTAATTTACAGACTAATTTGCAGACTAATTTGCAGTCTAATTTGCAGTATACTTTGCAGTCATTTGCAGTCTAATTTGCATTCTGATTTGCAGTCTATGTGGAATCTAATTTGCAGTCTAATTTGCAGTCTAATTTGCAGTCTAATTTGCAGTTCGCAGTCTAATTCACAGTCTAATTTGCATTTTAATTTGCAGTTTATTTGCAGTTTATTTGCAGTCTAATTTGCGGTCTAATTTGCATTCTAATTTGCAATCTAATTTGCAGTTTGCAGTCTAATTTAAAGTCTAATGTGCAGTCTAATTTGCAGTTTGCAGTCTAATTTGCAGTCTAATTTGCAGTCTAATTGACAGTTTAACTTGCAGTATAATTTGCAGTCTAATTTTCAGTTTGCGGTCTAATTTGCACTCTAATTTGCAGTCTAATTAACAGTTTAATAAACAGTCTAATTTACAGTCTAATTATAAGTCTAATTTGCGGTTTGCAGTCTAATTTGCAGTCTAATTTGCAGTTTGCCGTCTAATTTACAGTCTAATTTACAGTCTAATTTACAGTCTAATTTGCAGTCTAATTTGCAGTCTAATTTGCAGTTTGCAGTCTAATTCGCAGTCTAATTTGCAGTCTATATTGCAGTTTGCAGTCTAATTTGCAGTCTGATTTGCAGTCTAATTTGCAGTCTAAGTTGCAGTTTGCAGTCTAATTTGCAGTCTAATTTACAGTCTAATTTGCAGTCTAATTTGCAGTTTGCAGTCTAATTTGCAGTTTGCAGTCTAATTTGCAGTTTGCAGTCTAATTTGCAGTCTAATTTACAGTCTAATTTGCAGTCTAATTTGCAGTCTAATTCGCAGTCTAATTCGCAATCTAATTTGCAGTCTAATTTGCAGTCTAATTTACAGTCTAATTTGCAGTCTAATTTGCAGTCTAATTCGCAGTCTAATTCGCAATCTAATTTGCAGTCTAATTTGCAGTCTAATTTGCAGTCTGATTTGCAGTTTGCAGTCTAATTTACAGTCTAATTTGCAGTCTAATTTACAGTCTAATTTACAGTGTAATTTGCAGTCTAATTTACAGTCTAATTTGCATTCTTATTTGCAGTCTAATTTGCAGCCTAGTTTGCAGTTTGCAGTATAATTTGCAGTCTAATTTACAGACTAATTTGCAGACTAATTTGCAGTCTAATTTGCAGTATACTTTGCAGTCATTTGCAGTCTAATTTGCAGTCTAATTTGCAGTCTGATTTGCAGTCTATGTGGAATCTAATTTGCAGTCTAATTTGCAGTCTAATTTGCAGTCTAATTTGCAGTTCGAAGTCTAATTCACAGTCTAATTTGCATTTTAATTTGCAGTCTGATTTGCAGTCTAATTTGCAGTCTAATTTGCAGTCTAATTTGCAGTCCAATTTGCAGTCTAATTTGCAGTTTAATTTGCAGTCTAATTTGCAGTCTAATTTGCAGTCTAATTTGCAGTCTAATTTGCAGTTTGCAGTCTAATTTAAAGTCTAATGTGCAGTCTAATTTGCAGTTTGCAGTCTAATTTGCAGTCTAATTTGCAGTCTAATTGACAGTTTAACTTGCAGTATAATTTGCAGTCTAATTTGCAGTTTGCGGTCTAATTTGCACTCTAATTTGCAGTTTGCAGTCTAATTTGTAGTCTAATTAACAGTCTAATATACAGTCTAATTTACATTTTAATTATAAGTCTAATTTACAGTCTAATTTGCGGTTTGCAGTCTAATTTGCAGTCTAATTTGCAATCTAATTTGCAGTCTAATTTGCAGTCTAATTTGCAGTCTGATTTGCAGTTTGCAGTCTAATTTACAGTCTAATTTGCAGTCTAATTTGCAGTCTAATTTACAGTGTAATTTGCAGTCTAATTTACAGTCTAATTTGCATTCTAATTTGCAGTCTAATTTACAGTCTAATTTACAGTGTAATTTGCAGTCTAATTTACAGTCTAATTTGCATTCTAATTTGCAGTCTAATTTGCAGCCTAGTTTGCAGTTTGCAGTATAATTTGCAGTCTAATTTACAGACTAATTTGCAGACTAATTTGCAGTCTAATTTGCAGTATACTTTGCAGTCATTTGCAGTCTAATTTGCAGTCTAATTTGCAGTCTGATTTGCAGTCTATGTGGAATCTAATTTGCAGTCTAATTTGCAGTCTAATTTGCAGTCTAATTTGCAGTTCGAAGTCTAATTCACAGTCTAATTTGCATTTTAATTTGCAGTCTGATTTGCAGTCTAATTTGCAGTCTAATTTGCAGTCTAATTTGCAGTCCAATTTGCAGTCTAATTTGCAGTTTAATTTGCAGTCTAATTTGCAGTCTAATTTGCAGTCTAATTTGCAGTCTAATTTGCAGTTTGCAGTCTAATTTAAAGTCCAATGTGCAGTCTAATTTGCAGTTTGCAGTCTAATTTGCAGTCTAATTTGCAGTCTAATTGACAGTTTAACTTGCAGTATAATTTGCAGTCTAATTTGCAGTTTGCGGTCTAATTTGCACTCTAATTTGCAGTTTGCAGTCTAATTTGTAGTCTAATTAACAGTCTAATATACAGTCTAATTTACATTTTAATTATAAGTCTAATTTACAGTCTAATTTGCGGTTTGCAGTCTAATTTGCAGTCTAATTTGCAATCTAATTTGCAGTCTAATTTGCAGTCTGATTTGCAGTTTGCAGTCTAATTTACAGTCTAATTTGCAGTCTAATTTGCAGTCTAATTTACAGTGTAATTTGCAGTCTAATTTACAGTCTAATTTGCATTCTAATTTGCAGTCTAATTTGCAGCCTAGTTTGCAGTTTGCAGTATAATTTGCAGTCTAATTTACAGACTAATTTGCAGACTAATTTGCAGTCTAATTTGCAGTATACTTTGCAGTCATTTGCAGTCTAATTTGCAGTCTAATTTGCAGTCTGATTTGCAGTCTATGTGGAATCTAATTTGCAGTCTAATTTGCAGTCTAATTTGCAGTCTAATTTGCAGTTTGAAGTCTAATTCACAGTCTAATTTGCATTTTAATTTGCAGTCTGATTTGCAGTCTAATTTGCAGTCTAATTTGCAGTCTAATTTGCAGTCTAATTTGCAGTCCAATTTGCAGTCTAATTTGCAGTTTAATTTGCAGTTTAATTTGCAGTCTAATTTGCAGTCTAATTTGCAGTTTGCAGTCTAATTTAAAGTCTAATGTGCAGTCTAATTTGCAGTTTGCAGTCTAATTTGCAGTCTAATTTGCAGTCTAATTGACAGTTTAACTTGCAGTATAATTTGCAGTCTAATTTGCAGTTTGCGGTCTAATTTGCACTCTAATTTGCAGTTTGCAGTCTAATTTGTAGTCTAATTAACAGTCTAATATACAGTCTAATTTACATTTTAATTATAAGTCTAATTTACAGTCTAATTTGCGGTTTGCAGTCTAATTTGCAGTCTAATTTGCATTTTGCAGTCTAATTTCCATTTTAATTTTCAGTCTAATTTACAGTCTAATTTGCAGTCTAATTTGCAGTCTAATTTGCAGTCTAATTTGCAGTTTGCAGTCTAATTTGCAGTCTAATTTGCAGTTTGCAGTCTAATTTGCAGTCTAATTTACAGTCTAATTTGCAGTCTAATTTGCAGTTTGCAGTCTAATTTGCAGTTTGCAGTCTAATTTGCAGTCTAATTTACAGTCTAATATACAGTCTAATTTACGGTCTAATTATAAGTCTAATTTACAGTCTAATTTGCGGTTTGCAGTCTAATTTGCAGTCTAATTTGCAGTTTGCAGTCTAATTTGCATTTTAATTTTCAGTCTAATATACAGTCTAATTTGCAGTCTTATTTGCAGTCTAATTTGCAGTCTAATTTGCAGCCTAATTTGCAGTCTAATTTGCAGTCTAATTTGCAGTCTAATTTGCAGTCTAATTTGCAGTCCAATTTGCAGTCTAATTTACAGTCTAATTTGCAGTCTAATTTGCAGTCTAATTTGCAGTTTGCAGTCTAATTCACAGTCTAATTTGCAGTCTAATTTGCAGTCTAATTTGCAGTTTGCAGTCTAATTTGCAGTTTGCAGTCTAATTTGCAGTCTAATTTGCAGTTTGCAGTCTAATTTGCAGTCTAATTTGCAGTTTGCAGTCTAATTTGCAGTCTAATTTGCAGTCTAATTTGCAGTCTAGTTTGCAGTCTAATTTGCAGTTTGCAGTCTAATTTGCAGTCTAATTTGCAGTCTAGTTTGCAGTCTAGTTTGCAGTCTAATTTGCAGTCATTTGCAGCCTAATTTGCAGTCTAATTTGCAGTCTATTTTGCAGTCTAATTTGCAGTCTAATTTGCAGTTTGATTTGCAGTCTTATTTACAGTCTAATTTGCAGTCTAATTTGCAGCCTAGTTTGCAGTTTGAAGTATAATTTGCAGTCTAATTTACAGTCTAATTTGCAGACTAATTTGCAGACTAATTTGCAGTCTAATTTGCAGTATACTTTGCAGTCATTTGCAGTCTAATTTGCAGTCTGATTTGCAGTCTAATTTGCAGTTCCCAGTCTAATTCACAGTCTAATTTGCATTCTTATTTGCAGTCTAATTTGCAGTCTAATTTACGGTCTAATTATAAGTCTAATTTACAGTCTAATTTGCGGTTTGCAGTCTAATTTGCAGTCTAATTTGCAGTCTAATTTACAGTCTAATATACAGTCTAATTTACGGTCTAATTATAAGTCTAATTTACAGTCTAATTTGCGGTTTGCAGTCTAATTTGCAGTCTAATTTGCAGTTTGCAGTCTAATTTGCATTTTAATTTTCAGTCTAATATACAGTCTAATTTGCAGTCTTATTTGCAGTCTAATTTGCAGTCTAATTTGCAGCCTAATTTGCAGTCTAATTTGCAGTCTAATTTGCAGTCTAATTTGCAGTCTAATTTGCAGTCTAATTTGCAGTCCAATTTGCAGTCTAATTTACAGTCTAATTTGCAGTCTAATTTGCAGTCTAATTTGCAGTTTGCAGTCTAATTCACAGTCTAATTTGCAATCTAATTTGCAGTCTAATTTGCAGTTTGCAGTCTAATTTGCAGTTTGCAGTCTAATTTGCAGTCTAATTTGCAGTTTGCAGTCTAATTTGCAGTCTAATTTACAGTCTAATTTGCAGTCTAATTTGCAGTTTGCAGTCTAATTTGCAGTTTGCAGTCTAATTTGCAGTCTAATTTACAGTCTAATTTACAGTCTAGTTTGCAGTCTAATTTGCAGTTTGCAGTCTAATTCGCAGTCTAATTTGCAGTCTAGTTTGCAGTCTAGTTTGCAGTCTAATTTGCAGTCATTTGCAGTCTAATTTGCAGTCTAATTTGCAGTCTAATTTGCAGTCTAATTTGCAGTCTAATTTGCAGTTTGATTTGCAGTCTTATTTACAGTCTAATTTGCAGTCTAATTTGCAGCCTAGTTTGCAGTTTGAAGTATAATTTGCAGTCTAATTTACAGTCTAATTTGCAGACTAATTTGCAGACTAATTTGCAGTCTAATTTGCAGTATACTTTGCAGTCATTTGCAGTCTAATTTGCAGTCTGATTTGCAGTCTAATTTGCAGTTCCCAGTCTAATTCACAGTCTAATTTGCATTCTTATTTGCAGTCTAATTTGCAGTCTAATTTACGGTCTAATTATAAGTCTAATTTACAGTCTAATTTGCGGTTTGCAGTCTAATTTGCAGTCTAATTTGCAGTCTAATTTACAGTCTAATATACAGTCTAATTTACGGTCTAATTATAAGTCTAATTTACAGTCTAATTTGCGGTTTGCAGTCTAATTTGCAGTCTAATTTGCAGTTTGCAGTCTAATTTGCATTTTAATTTTCAGTCTAATATACAGTCTAATTTGCAGTCTTATTTGCAGTCTAATTTGCAGTCTAATTTGCAGCCTAATTTGCAGTCTAATTCGCAGTCTAATTTGCAGTCTAATTTGCAGTCTAATTTGCAGTCTAATTTGCAGTCCAATTTGCAGTCTAATTTACAGTCTAATTTGCAGTCTAATTTGCAGTCTAATTTGCAGTTTGCAGTCTAATTCACAGTCTAATTTGCAGTCTAATTTGCAGTCTAATTTGCAGTTTGCAGTCTAATTTGCAGTTTGCAGTCTAATTTGCAGTTTGCAGTCTAATTTGCAGTCTAATTTGCAGTTTGCTGTCTAATTTGCAGACTAATTTGCAGACTAATTTGCAGTCTAATTTGCAGTATACTTTGCAGTCATTTGCAGTCTGATTTGCAGTCTAATTTGCAGTTCCCAGTCTAATTCACAGTCTAATTTGCATTCTTATTTGCAGTCTAATTTGCAGTCTAATTTGCAGTCTAATTTGCAGTCTAATTTGCAGTCCAATTTGCAGTCTAATTTGCAGTCTAATTTGCAGTTCGCAGTCTAATTTGCATTTTAATTTTCAGTCTAATATACAGTCTAATTTGCAGTCTTATTTGCAGTCTAATTTGCAGTCTAATTTGCAGCCTAATTTGCAGTCTAATTTGCAGTCTAATTTGCAGTCTAATTTGCAGTCTAATTTGCAGTCTAATTTGCAGTCCAATTTGCAGTCTAATTTACAGTCTAATTTGCAGTCTAATTTGCAGTCTAATTTGCAGTTTGCAGTCTAATTCACAGTCTAATTTGCAATCTAATTTGCAGTCTAATTTGCAGTTTGCAGTCTAATTTGCAGTTTGCAGTCTAATTTGCAGTCTAATTTGCAGTTTGCAGTCTAATTTGCAGTCTAATTTACAGTCTAATTTGCAGTCTAATTTGCAGTTTGCAGTCTAATTTGCAGTTTGCAGTCTAATTTGCAGTCTAATTTACAGTCTAATTTACAGTCTAGTTTGCAGTCTAATTTGCAGTTTGCAGTCTAATTCGCAGTCTAATTTGCAGTCTAGTTTGCAGTCTAGTTTGCAGTCTAATTTGCAGTCATTTGCAGTCTAATTTGCAGTCTAATTTGCAGTCTAATTTGCAGTCTAATTTGCAGTCTAATTTGCAGTTTGATTTGCAGTCTTATTTACAGTCTAATTTGCAGTCTAATTTGCAGCCTAGTTTGCAGTTTGAAGTATAATTTACAGTCTAATTTGCAGACTAATTTGCAGACTAATTTGCAGTCTAATTTGCAGTATACTTTGCAGTCATTTGCAGTCTAATTTGCAGTCTGATTTGCAGTCTAATTTGCAGTTCCCAGTCTAATTCACAGTCTAATTTGCATTCTTATTTGCAGTCTAATTTGCAGTCTAATTTACGGTCTAATTATAAGTCTAATTTACAGTCTAATTTGCGGTTTGCAGTCTAATTTGCAGTCTAATTTGCAGTCTAATTTACAGTCTAATATACAGTCTAATTTACGGTCTAATTATAAGTCTAATTTACAGTCTAATTTGCGGTTTGCTGTCTAATTTGCAGTCTAATTTGCAGTTTGCAGTCTAATTTGCATTTTAATTTTCAGTCTAATATACAGTCTAATTTGCAGTCTTATTTGCAGTCTAATTTGCAGTCTAATTTGCAGCCTAATTTGCAGTCTAATTCGCAGTCTAATTTCCAGTCTAATTTGCAGTCTAATTTGCAGTCTAATTTGCAGTCCAATTTGCAGTCTAATTTACAGTCTAATTTGCAGTCTAATTTGCAGTCTAATTTGCAGTTTGCAGTCTAATTCACAGTCTAATTTGCAGTCTAATTTGCAGTCTAATTTGCAGTTTGCAGTCTAATTTGCAGTTTGCAGTCTAATTTGCAGTTTGCAGTCTAATTTGCAGTCTAATTTGCAGTTTGCTGTCTAATTTGCAGACTAATTTGCAGACTAATTTGCAGTCTAATTTGCAGTATACTTTGCAGTCATTTGCAGTCTGATTTGCAGTCTAATTTGCAGTTCCCAGTCTAATTCACAGTCTAATTTGCATTCTTATTTGCAGTCTAATTTGCAGTCTAATTTGCAGTCTAATTTGCAGTCTAATTTGCAGTCCAATTTGCAGTCTAATTTGCAGTCTAATTTGCAGTTCGCAGTCTAATTTGCAGTCTAATTTGCAGTCTAATTTGCAGTCTAATTTGCAGTCTAATTTGCAGTCTAATTTGCAGTCTAATTTGCAGTCTAATTTGCAGTCTAATTGGCAGTTTGCAGTCTAATTTGCAGTCTAATTTACAGTCTAATTTACAGTCTAATTTGCAGTCTAATTTGCAGTCTAATTTGCAGTTTGCAGTCTAATTCGCAGTCTAATTTGCAGTCTATATTGCAGTTTGCAGTCTAATTTGCAGTCTAATTTGCAGTTTGCTGTCTAATTTGCAGTCTAATTTACAGTCTAATTTGCAGTCTAATTTGCAGTCTAATTTGCTGTTTGCAGTCAAATTTGCAGTTTGCAGTCTAATTTGCAGTCTAATTTACAGTCTAATTTAAAGTCTAATTTGCAGTCTAATTTGCAGTTTGCAGTCTAATTTGCAGTCTAATTTACAGTCTAATTTGCAGTTTGCAGTCTAATTCACAGTCTAATTTGCAGTCTAATTTGCAGTCTAATTTGCAGTTTGCAGTCTAATTTGCAGTTTGCAGTCTAATTTGCAGTTTGCAGTCTAATTTGCAGTCTAATTTGCAGTTTGCAGTCTAATTTGCAGTCTAATTTACAGTCTAATTTGCAGTCTAATTTGCAGTTTGCAGTCTAATTTGCAGTTTGCAGTCTAATTTGCAGTCTAATTTACAGTCTAATTTACAGTCTAGTTTGCAGTCTAATTTGCAGTTTGCAGTCTAATTTGCAGTATACTTTGCAGTCATTTGCAGTCTGATTTGCAGTCTAATTTGCAGTTCCCAGTCTAATTCACAGTCTAATTTGCATTCTTATTTGCAGTCTAATTTGCAGTCTAATTTGCAGTCTAATTTGCAGTCTAATTTGCAGTCCAATTTGCAGTCTAATTTGCAGTCTAATTTGCAGTTCGCAGTCTAATTTGCAGTCTAATTTGCAGTCTAATTTGCAGTCTAATTTGCAGTCTAATTTGCAGTCTAATTTGCAGTCTAATTTGCAGTCTAATTTGCAGTCTAATTGGCAGTTTGCAGTCTAATTTGCAGTCTAATTTACAGTCTAATTTACAGTCTAATTTGCAGTCTAATTTGCAGTCTAATTTGCAGTTTGCAGTCTAATTCGCAGTCTAATTTGCAGTCTATATTGCAGTTTGCAGTCTAATTTGCAGTTTGCAGTCTAATTTGCAGTCTAATTTGCAGTTTGCTGTCTAATTTGCAGTCTAATTTACAGTCTAATTTGCAGTCTAATTTGCAGTCTAATTTGCTGTTTGCAGTCAAATTTGCAGTTTGCAGTCTAATTTGCAGTCTAATTTACAGTCTAATTTAAAGTCTAATTTGCATTCTAATTTGCAGTTTGCAGTCTAATTTGCAGTCTAATTTACAGTCTAATTTGCAGTTTGCAGTCTAATTCACAGTCTAATTTGCAGTCTAATTTGCAGTCTAATTTGCAGTTTGCAGTCTAATTTGCAGTTTGCAGTCTAATTTGCAGTTTGCAGTCTAATTTGCAGTCTAATTTGCAGTTTGCAGTCTAATTTGCAGTCTAATTTACAGTCTAATTTGCAGTCTAATTTGCAGTTTGCAGTCTAATTTGCAGTTTGCAGTCTAATTTGCAGTCTAATTTACAGTCTAATTTACAGTCTAGTTTGCAGTCTAATTTGCAGTTTGCAGTCTAATTTGCAGTCTAATTTGCAGTCTAGTTTGCAGTCTAGTTTGCAGTCTAATTTGCAGTCATTTGCAGTCTAATTTGCAGTCTAATTTGCAGTCTATTTTGCAGTCTAATTTGCAGTCTAATTTGCAGTTTGATTTGCAGTCTTATTTACAGTCTAATTTGCAGTCTAATTTGCAGCCTAGTTTGCAGTTTGAAGTATAATTTGCAGTCTAATTTACAGTCTAATTTGCAGACTAATTTGCAGACTAATTTGCAGTCTAATTTGCAGTATACTTTGCAGTCATTTGCAGTCTGATTTGCAGTTCCCAGTCTAATTCACAGTCTAATTTGCATTCTTATTTGCAGTCTAATTTGCAGTCTAATTTGCAGTCTAATTTGCAGTTTGCAGTCTAATTTAAAGTCTAATGTGCAGTCTAATTTGCAGTTTGCAGTCTAATTTGGAGTCTAATTTGCAGTCTAATTGACAGTTTAACTTGCAGTATAATTTGCAGTCTAATTTGCAGTTTGCGGTCTAATTTGCACTCTAATTTGCAGTTTGCAGTCTAATTTGTAGTCTAATTAACAGTCTAATATACAGTCTAATTTACATTTTAATTATAAGTCTAATTTACAGTCTAATTTGCGGTTTGCAGTCTAATTTGCAGTCTAATTTGCAATCTAATTTGCAGTCTAATTTGCAGTCTAATTTGCAGTCTGATTTGCAGTTTGCAGTCTAATTTACAGTCTAATTTGCAGTCTAATTTGCAGTCTAATTTACAGTGTAATTTGCAGTCTAATTTACAGTCTAATTTGCATTCTAATTTGCAGTCTAATTTGCAGCCTAGTTTGCAGTTTGCAGTATAATTTGCAGTCTAATTTACAGACTAATTTGCAGTCTAATTTGCAGTATACTTTGCAGTCATTTGCAGTCTAATTTGCAGTCTAATTTGCAGTCTGATTTGCAGTCTATGTGGAATCTAATTTGCAGTCTAATTTGCAGTCTAATTTGCAGTCTAATTTGCAGTTTGAAGTCTAATTTAGTCTAATTTGCATTTTAATTTGCAGTCTGATTTGCAGTCTAATTTGCAGTCTAATTTGCAGTCTAATTTGCAGTCTAATTTGCAGTCCAATTTGCAGTCTAATTTGCAGTTTAATTTGCAGTTTAATTTGCAGTCTAGTTTGCAGTCTAGTTTGCAGTCTAATTTGCAGTCATTTGCAGTCTAATTTGCAGTCTAATTTGCAGTCTAATTTGCAGTCTAATTTGCAGTCTAATTTGCAGTTTGATTTGCAGTCTTATTTACAGTCTAATTTGCAGTCTAATTTGCAGCCTAGTTTGCAGTTTGAAGTATAATTTGCAGTCTAATTTACAGTCATATTTGCAGACTAATTTGCAGTCTAATTTGCAGTATACTTTGCAGTCATTTGCAGTCTGATTTGCAGTCTAATTTGCAGTTCCCAGTCTAATTCACAGTCTAATTTGCATTCTTATTTGCAGTCTAATTTGCAGTCTAATTTGCAGTCTAATTTGCAGTTTGCAGTCTAATTTAAAGTCTAATGTGCAGTCTAATTTGCAGTTTGCAGTCTAATTTGCAGTCTAATTTGCAGTCTAATTGACAGTTTAACTTGCAGTATAATTTGCAGTCTAATTTGCAGTTTGCAGTCTAATTTGCACTCTAATTTGCAGTTTGCAGTCTAATTTGTAGTCTAATTAACAGTCTAATATACAGTCTAATTTACATTTTAATTATAAGTCTAATTTACAGTCTAATTTGCGGTTTGCAGTCTAATTTGCAGTCTAATTTGCAATCTAATTTGCAGTCTAATTTGCAGTCTAATTTGCAGTCTGATTTGCAGTTTGCAGTCTAATTTACAGTCTAATTTGCAGTCTAATTTGCAGTCTAATTTACAGTGTAATTTGCAGTTTAATTTACGGTCTAATTTGCATTCTAATTTGCAGTCTAATTTGCAGCCTAGTTTGCAGTTTGCAGTATAATTTGCAGGCTTATTTACAGACTAATTTGCAGACTAATTTGCAGTCTAATTTGCAGTATACTTTGCAGTCATTTGCAGTCTAATTTGCAGTCTAATTTGCAGTCTGATTTGCAGTCTATGTGGAATCTAATTTGCAGTCTAATTTGCAGTCTAATTTGCAGTCTAATTTGCAGTTTGAAGTCTAATTTACAGTCTAATTTGCATTTTAATTTGCAGTCTGATTTGCAGTCTAATTTGCAGTCTAATTTGCAGTCTAATTTGCAGTCTAATTTGCAGTCCAATTTGCAGTCTAATTTGCAGTTTAATTTGCAGTTTAATTTGCAGTCTAATTTGCAGTCTAATTTGCAGTCTAATTTGCAGTTTGCAGTCTAATTTAAAGTCTAATGTGCAGTCTAATTTGCAGTTTGCAGTCTAATTTGCAGTCTAATTTGCAGTCTAATTGACAGTTTAACTTGCAGTATAATTTGCAGTCTAATTTGCAGTTTGCGGTCTAATTTGCACTCTAATTTGCAGTTTGCAGTCTAATTTGTAGTCTAATTAACAGTCTAATATACAGTCTAATTTACATTTTAATTATAAGTCTAATTTACAGTCTAATTTGCGGTTTGCAGTCTAATTTGCAGTCTAATTTGCATTTTGCAGTCTAATTTCCATTTTAATTTTCAGTCTAATTTACAGTCTAATTTGCAGTCTAATTTGCAGTCTAATTTGCAGTCTAATTTGCAGTTTGCAGTCTAATTTGCAGTCTAATTTGCAGTTTGCAGTCTAATTTGCAGTCTAATTTACCGTCTAATTTGCAGTCTAATTTGCAGTTTGCAGTCTAATTTGCAGTTTGCAGTCTAATTTGCAGTCTAATTTACAGTCTAATATACAGTCTAATTTACGGTCTAATTATAAGTCTAATTTACAGTCTAATTTGCGGTTTGCAGTCTAATTTGCAGTCTAAGTTGCAGTTTGCAGTCTAATTTGCATTTTAATTTTCAGTCTAATATACAGTCTAATTTGCAGTCTTATTTGCAGACTAATTTCCAGTCTAATTTGCAGCCTAATTTGCAGTCTAATTTGCAGTCTAATTTGCAGTCTAATTTGCAGTCTAATTTGCAGTCCAATTTGCAGTCTAATTTACAGTCTAATTTGCAGTCTAATTTGCAGTCTAATTTGCAGTTTGCAGTCTAATTCACAGTCTAATTTGCAGTCTAATTTGCAGTCTAATTTGCAGTTTGCAGTCTAATTTGCAGTTTGCAGTCTAATTTGCAGTCTAATTTGCAGTTTGCAGTCTAATTTGCAGTCTAATTTGCAGTTTGCAGTCTAATTTGCAGTCTAATTTGCAGTCTAATTTGCAGTCTAGTTTGCAGTCTAATTTGCAGTTTGCAGTCTAATTTGCAGTCTAATTTGCAGTCTAGTTTGCAGTCTAGTTTGCAGTCTAATTTGCAGTCATTTGCAGCCTAATTTGCAGTCTAATTTGCAGTCTATTTTGCAGTCTAATTTGCAGTCTAATTTGCAGTTTGATTTGCAGTCTTATTTACAGTCTAATTTGCAGTCTAATTTGCAGCCTAGTTTGCAGTTTGAAGTATAATTTGCAGTCTAATTTACAGTCTAATTTGCAGACTAATTTGCAGACTAATTTGCAGTCTAATTTGCAGTATACTTTGCAGTCATTTGCAGTCTAATTTGCAGTCTAATTTGCAGTCTGATTTGCAGTCTAATTTGCAGTTCCCAGTCTAATTCACAGTCTAATTTGCATTCTTATTTGCAGTCTAATTTGCAGTCTAATTTACGGTCTAATTATAAGTCTAATTTACAGTCTAATTTGCGGTTTGCAGTCTAATTTGCAGTCTAATTTGCAGTCTAATTTACAGTCTAATATACAGTCTAATTTACGGTCTAATTATAAGTCTAATTTACAGTCTAATTTGCGGTTTGCAGTCTAATTTGCAGTCTAATTTGCAGTTTGCAGTCTAATTTGCATTTTAATTTTCAGTCTAATATACAGTCTAATTTGCAGTCTTATTTGCAGTCTAATTTGCAGTCTAATTTGCAGCCTAATTTGCAGTCTAATTTGCAGTCTAATTTGCAGTCTAATTTGCAGTCTAATTTGCAGTCTAATTTGCAGTCCAATTTGCAGTCTAATTTACAGTCTAATTTGCAGTCTAATTTGCAGTCTAATTTGCAGTTTGCAGTCTAATTCACAGTCTAATTTGCAGTCTAATTTGCAGTCTAATTTGCAGTTTGCAGTCTAATTTGCAGTTTGCTGTCTAATTTGCAGTCTAATTTGCAGTTTGCAGTCTAATTTGCAGTCTAATTTACAGTCTAATTTGCAGTCTAATTTGCAGTTTGCAGTCTAATTTGCAGTTTGCAGTCTAATTTGCAGTCTAATTTACAGTCTAATTTACAGTCTAGTTTGCAGTCTAATTTGCAGTTTGCAGTCTAATTCGCAGTCTAATTTGCAGTCTAGTTTGCAGTCTAGTTTGCAGTCTAATTTGCAGTCATTTGCAGTCTAATTTGCAGTCTAATTTGCAGTCTAATTTGCAGTATAATTTGCAGTCTAATTTGCAGTTTGATTTGCAGTCTTATTTACAGTCTAATTTGCAGTCTAATTTGCAGCCTAGTTTGCAGTTTGAAGTATAATTTGCAGTCTAATTTACAGTCTAATTTGCAGACTAATTTGCAGACTAATTTGCAGTCTAATTTGCAGTATACTTTGCAGTCATTTGCAGTCTAATTTGCAGTCTGATTTGCAGTCTAATTTGCAGTTCCCAGTCTAATTCACAGTCTAATTTGCATTCTTATTTGCAGTCTAATTTGCAGTCTAATTTACGGTCTAATTATAAGTCTAATTTACAGTCTAATTTGCGGTTTGCAGTCTAATTTGCAGTCTAATTTGCAGTCTAATTTACAGTCTAATATACAGTCTAATTTACGGTCTAATTATAAGTCTAATTTACAGTCTAATTTGCGGTTTGCAGTCTAATTTGCAGTCTAATTTGCAGTTTGCAGTCTAATTTGCATTTTAATTTTCAGTCTAATATACAGTCTAATTTGCAGTCTTATTTGCAGTCTAATTTGCAGTCTAATTTGCAGCCTAATTTGCAGTCTAATTCGCAGTCTAATTTGCAGTCTAATTTGCAGTCTAATTTGCAGTCTAATTTGCAGTCCAATTTGCAGTCTAATTTACAGTCTAATTTGCAGTCTAATTTGCAGTCTAATTTGCAGTTTGCAGTCTAATTCACAGTCTAATTTGCAGTCTAATTTGCAGTCTAATTTGCAGTTTGCAGTCTAATTTGCAGTTTGCAGTCTAATTTGCAGTTTGCAGTCTAATTTGCAGTCTAATTTGCAGTTTGCAGTCTAATTTGCAGTCTAATTTACAGTCTAATTTGCAGTCTAATTTGCAGTTTGCAGTCTAATTTGCAGTTTGCAGTCTAATTTGCAGTCTAATTTACAGTCTAATTTACAGTCTAGTTTGCAGTCTAATTTGCAGTTTGCAGTCTAATTTGCAGTCTAATTTGCAGTCTAGTTTGCAGTCTAGTTTGCAGTCTAATTTGCAGTCATTTGCAGTCTAATTTGCAGTCTAATTTGCAGTCTATTTTGCAGTCTAATTTGCAGTTTGATTTGCAGTCTTATTTACAGTCTAATTTGCAGTCTAATTTGCAGCCTAGTTTGCAGTTTGAAGTATAATTTGCAGTCTAATTTGCAGACTAATTTGCAGACTAATTTGCAGTCTAATTTGCAGTATACTTTGCAGTCATTTGCAGTCTAATTTGCAGTCTGATTTGCAGTCTAATTTGCAGTTCCCAGTCTAATTCACAGTCTAATTTGCATTCTTATTTGCAGTCTAATTTGCAGTCTAATTTACGGTCTAATTATAAGTCTAATTTACAGTCTAATTTGCGGTTTGCAGTCTAATTTGCAGTCTATTTTGCAGTCTAATTTGCAGTCTAATTTGCAGTCCAATTTGCAGTCTAATTTACAGTCTAATTTGCAGTCTAATTTGCAGTCTATTTTGCAGTTTGCAGTCTAATTCACAGTCTAATTTGCAGTCTAATTTGCAGTCTAATTTGCAGTTTGCAGTCTAATTTGCAGTTTGCAGTCTAATTTGCAGTTTGCAGTCTAATTTGCAGTCTAATTTGCAGTTTGCAGTCTAATTTGCAGTCTAATTTACAGTCTAATTTGCAGTCTAATTTGCAGTTTGCAGTCTAATTTGCAGTTTGCAGTCTAATTTGCAGTCTAATTTACAGTCTAATTTACAGTCTAGTTTGCAGTCTAATTTGCAGTTTGCAGTCTAATTTGCAGTCTAATTTGCAGTCTAGTTTGCAGTCTAGTTTGCAGTCTAATTTGCAGTCATTTGCAGTCTAATTTGCAGTCTAATTTGCAGTCTATTTTGCAGTCTAATTTGCAGTCTAATTTGCAGTTTGATTTGCAGTCTTATTAACAGTCTAATTTGCAGTCTAATTTGCAGCCTAGTTTGCAGTTTGAAGTATAATTTGCAGTCTAATTTACAGTCTAATTTGCAGACTAATTTGCAGACTAATTTGCAGTCTAATTTGCAGTATACTTTGCAGTCATTTGCAGTCTGATTTGCAGTCTAATTTGCAGTTCCCAGTCTAATTCACAGTCTAATTTGCATTCTTATTTGCAGTCTAATTTGCAGTCTAATTTACGGTCTAATTATAAGTCTAATTTACAGTCTAATTTGCGGTTTGCAGTCTAATTTGCAGTCTAATTTGCAGTCTAATTTGCAGTCTAATTTACAGTCTAATATACAGTCTAATTTACGGTCTAATTATAAGTCTAATTTACAGTCTAATTTGCGGTTTGCAGTCTAATTTGCAGTCTAATTTGCAGTTTGCAGTCTAATTTGCATTTTAATTTTCAGTCTAATATACAGTCTAATTTGCAGTCTTATTTGCAGTCTAATTTGCAGTCTAATTTGCAGCCTAATTTGCAGTCTAATTCGCAGTCTAATTTGCAGTCTAATTTGCTGTCTAATTTGCAGTCTAATTTGCAGTCCAATTTGCAGTCTAATTTACAGTCTAATTTGCAGTCTAATTTGCAGTCTAATTTGCAGTTTGCAGTCTAATTCACAGTCTAATTTGCAGTCTAATTTGCAGTCTAATTTGCAGTTTGCAGTCTAATTTGCAGTTTGCAGTCTAATTTGCAGTTTGCAGTCTAATTTGCAGTCTAATTTGCAGTTTGCAGTCTAATTTGCAGTCTAATTTACAGTCTAATTTGCAGTCTAATTTGCAGTTTGCAGTCTAATTTGCAGTTTGCAGTCTAATTTGCAGTCTAATTTACAGTCTAATTTACAGTCTAGTTTGCAGTCTAATTTGCAGTTTGCAGTCTAATTTGCAGTCTAATTTGCAGTCTAGTTTGCAGTCTAGTTTGCAGTCTAATTTGCAGTCATTTGCAGTCTAATTTGCAGTCTAATTTGCAGTCTATTTTGCAGTCTAATTTGCAGTTTGATTTGCAGTCTTATTTACAGTCTAATTTGCAGTCTAATTTGCAGCCTAGTTTGCAGTTTGAAGTATAATTTGCAGTCTAATTTGCAGACTAATTTGCAGACTAATTTGCAGTCTAATTTGCAGTATACTTTGCAGTCATTTGCAGTCTAATTTGCAGTCTGATTTGCAGTCTAATTTGCAGTTCCCAGTCTAATTCACAGTCTAATTTGCATTCTTATTTGCAGTCTAATTTGCAGTCTAATTTACGGTCTAATTATAAGTCTAATTTACAGTCTAATTTGCGGTTTGCAGTCTAATTTGCAGTCTAATTTGCAGTCTAATTTGCAGTCTAATTTGCAGTCCAATTTGCAGTCTAATTTACAGTCTAATTTGCAGTCTAATTTGCAGTCTATTTTGCAGTTTGCAGTCTAATTCACAGTCTAATTTGCAGTCTAATTTGCAGTCTAATTTGCAGTTTGCAGTCTAATTTGCAGTTTGCAGTCTAATTTGCAGTTTGCAGTCTAATTTGCAGTCTAATTTGCAGTTTGCAGTCTAATTTGCAGTCTAATTTACAGTCTAATTTGCAGTCTAATTTGCAGTTTGCAGTCTAATTTGCAGTTTGCAGTCTAATTTGCAGTCTAATTTACAGTCTAATTTACAGTCTAGTTTGCAGTCTAATTTGCAGTTTGCAGTCTAATTTGCAGTCTAATTTGCAGTCTAGTTTGCAGTCTAGTTTGCAGTCTAATTTGCAGTCATTTGCAGTCTAATTTGCAGTCTAATTTGCAGTCTATTTTGCAGTCTAATTTGCAGTCTAATTTGCAGTTTGATTTGCAGTCTTATTTACAGTCTAATTTGCAGTCTAATTTGCAGCCTAGTTTGCAGTTTGAAGTATAATTTGCAGTCTAATTTACAGTCTAATTTGCAGACTAATTTGCAGACTAATTTGCAGACTAATTTGCAGTCTAATTTGCAGTATACTTTGCAGTCATTTGCAGTCTGATTTGCAGTCTAATTTGCAGTTCCCAGTCTAATTCACAGTCTAATTTGCATTCTTATTTGCAGTCTAATTTGCAGTCTAATTTGCAGTCTAATTTGCAGTCTAATTTGCAGTCCAATTTGCAGTCTAATTTGCAGTCTAATTTGCAGTTCGCAGTCTAATTTGCAGTCTAATTTGCAGTCTAATTTGCAGTCTAATTTGCAGTCTAATTTGCAGTCTAATTTGCAGTCTAATTTGCAGTCTAATTTGCAGTCTAATTTGCAGTTTGCAGTCTAATTTGCAGTCTAATTTGCAGTCTAGTTTGCAGTCTAGTTTGCAGTCTAATTTGCAGTCATTTGCAGTCTAATTTGCAGTCTAATTTGCAGTCTATTTTGCAGTCTAATTTGCAGTCTAATTTGCAGTTTGATTTGCAGTCTTATTTACAGTCTAATTTGCAGTCTAATTTGCAGCCTAGTTTGCAGTTTGAAGTATAATTTGCAGTCTAATTTACAGTCTAATTTGCAGACTAATTTGCAGACTAATTTGCAGTCTAATTTGCAGTATACTTTGCAGTCATTTGCAGTCTGATTTGCAGTCTAATTTGCAGTTCCCAGTCTAATTCACAGTCTAATTTGCATTCTTATTTGCAGTCTAATTTGCAGTCTAATTTGCAGTCTAATTTGCAGTCTAATTTGCAGTCCAATTTGCAGTCTAATTTGCAGTCTAATTTACAGTCTAATTTGCAGTCTAATTTGCAGTTTGCAGTCTAATTTGCAGTTTGCAGTCTAATTTGCAGTCTAATTTACAGTCTAATTTACAGTCTAGTTTGCAGTCTAATTTGCAGTTTGCAGTCTAATTTGCAGTCTAATTTGCAGTCTAGTTTGCAGTCTAGTTTGCAGTCTAATTTGCAGTCATTTGCAGTCTAATTTGCAGTCTAATTTGCAGTCTATTTTGCAGTCTAATTTGCAGTTTGATTTGCAGTCTTATTTACAGTCTAATTTGCAGTCTAATTTGCAGCCTAGTTTGCAGTTTGAAGTATAATTTGCAGTCTAATTTGCAGACTAATTTGCAGACTAATTTGCAGTCTAATTTGCAGTATACTTTGCAGTCATTTGCAGTCTAATTTGCAGTCTGATTTGCAGTCTAATTTGCAGTTCCCAGTCTAATTCACAGTCTAATTTGCATTCTTATTTGCAGTCTAATTTGCAGTCTAATTTACGGTCTAATTATAAGTCTAATTTACAGTCTAATTTGCGGTTTGCAGTCTAATTTGCAGTCTAATTTGCAGTCTAATTTGCAGTCTAATTTGCAGTCCAATTTGCAGTCTAATTTACAGTCTAATTTGCAGTCTAATTTGCAGTCTATTTTGCAGTTTGCAGTCTAATTCACAGTCTAATTTGCAGTCTAATTTGCAGTCTAATTTGCAGTTTGCAGTCTAATTTGCAGTTTGCAGTCTAATTTGCAGTTTGCAGTCTAATTTGCAGTCTAATTTGCAGTTTGCAGTCTAATTTGCAGTCTAATTTACAGTCTAATTTGCAGTCTAATTTGCAGTTTGCAGTCTAATTTGCAGTTTGCAGTCTAATTTGCAGTCTAATTTACAGTCTAATTTACAGTCTAGTTTGCAGTCTAATTTGCAGTTTGCAGTCTAATTTGCAGTCTAATTTGCAGTCTAGTTTGCAGTCTAGTTTGCAGTCTAATTTGCAGTCATTTGCAGTCTAATTTGCAGTCTAATTTGCAGTCTATTTTGCAGTCTAATTTGCAGTCTAATTTGCAGTTTGATTTGCAGTCTTATTTACAGTCTAATTTGCAGTCTAATTTGCAGCCTAGTTTGCAGTTTGAAGTATAATTTGCAGTCTAATTTACAGTCTAATTTGCAGACTAATTTGCAGACTAATTTGCAGACTAATTTGCAGTCTAATTTGCAGTATACTTTGCAGTCATTTGCAGTCTGATTTGCAGTCTAATTTGCAGTTCCCAGTCTAATTCACAGTCTAATTTGCATTCTTATTTGCAGTCTAATTTGCAGTCTAATTTGCAGTCTAATTTGCAGTCTAATTTGCAGTCCAATTTGCAGTCTAATTTGCAGTCTAATTTGCAGTTCGCAGTCTAATTTGCAGTCTAATTTGCAGTCTAATTTGCAGTCTAATTTGCAGTCTAATTTGCAGTCTAATTTGCAGTCTAATTTGCAGTCTAATTTGCAGTCTAATTTGCAGTTTGCAGTCTAATTTGCAGTCTAATTTGCAGTCTAGTTTGCAGTCTAGTTTGCAGTCTAATTTGCAGTCATTTGCAGTCTAATTTGCAGTCTAATTTGCAGTCTATTTTGCAGTCTAATTTGCAGTCTAATTTGCAGTTTGATTTGCAGTCTTATTTACAGTCTAATTTGCAGTCTAATTTGCAGCCTAGTTTGCAGTTTGAAGTATAATTTGCAGTCTAATTTACAGTCTAATTTGCAGACTAATTTGCAGACTAATTTGCAGTCTAATTTGCAGTATACTTTGCAGTCATTTGCAGTCTGATTTGCAGTCTAATTTGCAGTTCCCAGTCTAATTCACAGTCTAATTTGCATTCTTATTTGCAGTCTAATTTGCAGTCTAATTTGCAGTCTAATTTGCAGTCTAATTTGCAGTCCAATTTGCAGTCTAATTTGCAGTCTAATTTGCAGTTCGCAGTCTAATTTGCAGTCTAATTTGCAGTCTAATTTGCAGTCTATTTTGCAGTCTAATTTGCAGTCTAATTTGCAGTTTGATTTGCAGTCTTATTTACAGTCTAATTTGCAGTCTAATTTGCAGCCTAGTTTGCAGTTTGAAGTATAATTTGCAGTCTAATTTACAGTCTAATTTGCAGACTAATTTGCAGACTAATTTGCAGTCTAATTTGCAGTATACTTTGCAGTCATTTGCAGTCTGATTTGCAGTCTAATTTGCAGTTCCCAGTCTAATTCACAGTCTAATTTGCATTCTTATTTGCAGTCTAATTTGCAGTCTAATTTGCAGTCTAATTTGCAGTCTAATTTGCAGTCCAATTTGCAGTCTAATTTGCAGTCTAATTTGCAGTTCGCAGTCTAATTTGCAGTCTAATTTGCAGTCTAATTTGCAGTCTAATTTGCAGTCTAATTTGCAGTCTAATTTGCAGTCTAATTTGCAGTCTAATTTGCAGTCTAATTTGCAGTTTGCAGTCTAATTTGCAGTCTAATTTGCAGTCTAGTTTGCAGTCTAGTTTGCAGTCTAATTTGCAGTCATTTGCAGTCTAATTTGCAGTCTAATTTGCAGTCTATTTTGCAGTCTAATTTGCAGTCTAATTTGCAGTTTGATTTGCAGTCTTATTTACAGTCTAATTTGCAGTCTAATTTGCAGCCTAGTTTGCAGTTTGAAGTATAATTTGCAGTCTAATTTACAGTCTAATTTGCAGACTAATTTGCAGACTAATTTGCAGTCTAATTTGCAGTATACTTTGCAGTCATTTGCAGTCTGATTTGCAGTCTAATTTGCAGTTCCCAGTCTAATTCACAGTCTAATTTGCATTCTTATTTGCAGTCTAATTTGCAGTCTAATTTGCAGTCTGATTTGCAGTCTAATTTGCAGTCCAATTTGCAGTCTAATTTGCAGTCTAATTTGCAGTTCGCAGTCTAATTTGCAGTCTAATTTGCAGTCTAATTTGCAGTCTAATTTGCAGTCTAATTTGCAGTCTAATTTGCAGTCTAATTTGCAGTCTAATTTGCAGTCTAATTGGCAGTTTGCAGTCTAATTTGCAGTCTAATTTACAGTCTAATTTACAGTCTAATTTGCAGTCTAATTTGCAGTCTAATTTGCAGTTTGCAGTCTAATTCGCAGTCTAATTTGCAGTCTATATTGCAGTTTGCAGTCTAATTTGCAGTTTGCAGTCTAATTTGCAGTCTAATTTGCAGTTTGCTGTCTAATTTGCAGTCTAATTTACAGTCTAATTTGCAGTCTAATTTGCAGTCTAATTTGCTGTTTGCAGTCAAATTTGCAGTTTGCAGTCTAATTTGCAGTCTAATTTACAGTCTAATTTAAAGTCTAATTTGCAGTCTAATTTGCAGTTTGCAGTCTAATTTGCAGTCTAATTTACAGTCTAATTTGCAGTCTAATTTGCAGTTTGCAGTCTAATTTGCAGTTTGCAGTCTAATTCACAGTCTAATTTGCAGTCTAATTTGCAGTCTAATTTGCAGTTTGCAGTCTAATTTGCAGTTTGCAGTCTAATTTGCAGTTTGCAGTCTAATTTGCAGTCTAATTTGCAGTTTGCAGTCTAATTTGCAGTCTAATTTACAGTCTAATTTGCAGTCTAATTTGCAGTTTGCAGTCTAATTTGCAGTTTGCAGTCTAATTTACAGTCTAATTTACAGTCTAATTTACAGTCTGGTTTGCAGTCTAATTTGCAGTTTGCAGTCTAATTTGCAGTCTAGTTTGCAGTCTAGTTTGCAGTCTAATTTGCAGTCATTTGCAGTCTAATTTGCAGTCTAATTTGCAGTCTATTTTGCAGTCTAATTTGCAGTCTAATTTGCAGTTTGATTTGCAGTCTTATTTACAGTCTAATTTGCAGTCTAATTTGCAGCCTAGTTTGCAGTTTGAAGTATAATTTGCAGTCTAATTTACAGTCTAATTTGCAGACTAATTTGCAGACTAATTTGCAGTCTAATTTGCAGTATACTTTGCAGTCATTTGCAGTCTGATTTGCAGTCTAATTTGCAGTTCCGTCTAATTCACAGTCTAATTTGCATTCTTATTTGCTGTCTAATTTGCAGTCTAATTTGCAGTCTAATTTGCAGTCTAATTTGCAGTCCAATTTGCAGTCTAATTTGCAGTCTAATTTGCAGTCTAATTTGCAGTCTAATTTGCAGTCTAATTTGCAGTCTAATTTGCAGTCTAATTTGCAGTCTAATTTGCAGTCTAATTTGCAGTCTAATTTGCAGTCTAATTTGCAGTCTAATTGGCAGTTTGCAGTCTAATTTGCAGTCTAATTTACAGTCTAATTTACAGTCTAATTTGCAGTCTAATTTGCAGTCTAATTTGCAGTTTGCAGTCTAATTCGCAGTCTAATTTGCAGTCTATATTGCAGTTTGCAGTCTAATTTGCAGTTTGCAGTCTAATTTGCAGTCTAATTTGCAGTTTGCTGTCTAATTTGCAGTCTAATTTACAGTCTAATTTGCAGTCTAATTTGCAGTCTAATTTGCTGTTTGCAGTCAAATTTGCAGTTTGCAGTCTAATTTGCAGTCTAATTTACAGTCTAATTTAAAGTCTAATTTGCAGTCTAATTTGCAGTTTGCAGTCTAATTTGCAGTCTAATTTACAGTCTAATTTGCAGTCTAATTTGCAGTTTGCAGTCTAATTTGCAGTTTGCAGTCTAATTTGCAGTCTAATTTACAGTCTAATATACAGTCTAATTCACGGTCTAATTATAAGTCTAATTTACAGTCTAATTTGCGGTTTGCAGTCTAATTTGCAGTCTAATTTGCAGTTTGCAGTCTAATTCGCATTTTAATTTTCAGTCTAATATACAGTCTAATTTGCAGTCTTATTTGCAGTCTAATTTGCAGTCTAATTTGCAGCCTAATTTGCAGTCTAATTTGCAGTCTAATTTGCAGTCTAATTTGCAGTCTAATTTGCAGTCTAATTTGCAGTCCAATTTGCAGTCTAATTTGCAGTTTGCAGTCTAATTCACAGTCTAATTTGCAGTCTAATTTGCAGTCTAATTTGCAGTTTGCAGTCTAATTTGCAGTTTGCAGTCTAATTTGCAGTCTAATTTGCAGTTTGCAGTCTAATTTGCAGTCTAATTTACAGTCTAATTTGCAGTCTAATTTGCAGTTTGCAGTCTAATTTGCAGTTTGCAGTCTAATTTGCAGTCTAATTTACAGTCTAATTTACAGTCTAGTTTGCAGTCTAATTTGCAGTTTGCAGTCTAATTTGCAGTCTAATTTGCAGTCTAGTTTGCAGTCTAGTTTGCAGTCTAGTTTGCAGTCTAATTTGCAGTCATTTGCAGCCTAATTTGCAGTCTAATTTGCAGTCTATTTTGCAGTCTAATTTGCAGTCTAATTTGCAGTTTGATTTGCAGTCTTATTTACAGTCTAATTTGCAGCCTAGTTTGCAGTTTGAAGTATAATTTGCAGTCTAATTTACAGTCTAATTTGCAGACTAATTTGCAGACTAATTTGCAGTCTAATTTGCAGTATACTTTGCAGTCATTTGCAGTCTAATTTGCAGTCTAATTTGCAGTCTGATTTGCAGTCTAAATTGCAGTTCCCAGTCTAATTCACAGTCTAATTTGCATTCTTATTTGCAGTCTAATTTGCAGTCTAATTTACGGTCTAATTATAAGTCTAATTTACAGTCTAATTTGCGGTTTGCAGTCTAATTTGCAGTCTAATTTGCAGTCTAATTTACAGTCTAATATACAGTCTAATTTACGGTCTAATTATAAGTCTAATTTACAGTCTAATTTGCGGTTTGCAGTCTAATTTGCAGTCTAATTTGCAGTTTGCAGTCTAATTTGCATTTTAATTTTCAGTCTAATATACAGTCTAATTTGCAGTCTTATTTGCAGTCTAATTTGCAGTCTAATTTGCAGCCTAATTTGCAGTCTAATTTGCAGTCTAATTTGCAGTCTAATTTGCAGTCTAATTTGCAGTCCAATTTGCAGTCTAATTTACAGTCTAATTTGCAGTCTAATTTGCAGTCTAATTTGCAGTTTGCAGTCTAATTCACAGTCTAATTTGCAGTCTAATTTGCAGTCTAATTTGCAGTTTGCAGTCTAATTTGCAGTTTGCAGTCTAATTTGCAGTCTAATTTGCAGTTTGCAGTCTAATTTGCAGTCTAATTTACAGTCTAATTTGCAGTCTAATTTGCAGTTTGCAGTCTAATTTGCAGTTTGCAGTCTAATTTGCAGTCTAATTTACGGTCTAATTTACAGTCTAGTTTGCAGTCTAATTTGCAGTTTGCAGTCTAATTTGCAGTCTAATTTGCAGTCTAGTTTGCAGTCTAGTTTGCAGTCTAATTTGCAGTCATTTGCAGTCTAATTTGCAGTCTAATTTGCAGTCTATTTTGCAGTCTAATTTGCAGTCTAATTTGCAGTTTGATTTGCAGTCTTATTTACAGTCTAATTTGCAGTCTAATTTGCAGCCTAGTTTGCAGTTTGAAGTATAATTTGCAGTCTAATTTACAGTCTAATTTGCAGACTAATTTGCAGACTAATTTGCAGTCTAATTTGCAGTATACTTTGCAGTCATTTGCAGTCTAATTTGCAGTCTAATTTGCAGTCTGATTTGCAGTCTAATTTGCAGTTCCCAGTCTAATTCACAGTCTAATTTGCATTCTTATTTGCAGTCTAATTTGCAGTCTAATTTGCAGTCTAATTTGCAGTATACTTTGCAGTCATTTGCAGTCTGATTTGCAGTCTAATTTGCAGTTCCCAGTCTAATTCACAGTCTAATTTGCATTCTTATTTGCAGTCTAATTTGCAGTCTAATTTGCAGTCTAATTTGCAGTCTAATTTGCAGTCTAATTTGCAGTCTAATTTGCAGTCTAATTTGCAGTCTAATTTGCAGTTCGCAGTCTAATTTGCAGTCTAATTTGCAGTCTAATTTGCAGTCTAATTTGCAGTCTAATTTGCAGTCTAATTTGCAGTCTAATTTGCAGTCTAATTTGCAGTCTAATTTGCAGTTTGCAGTCTAATTTGCAGTCTAATTTACAGTCTAATTTACAGTCTAATTTGCAGTCTAATTTGCAGTCTAATTTGCAGTTTGCAGTCTAATTCGCAGTCTAATTTGCAGTCTATATTGCAGTTTGCAGTCTAATTTGCAGTTTGCAGTCTAATTTGCAGTCTAATTTGCAGTTTGCTGTCTAATTTGCAGTCTAATTTACAGTCTAATTTGCAGTCTAATTTGCAGTCTAATTTGCTGTTTGCAGTCAAATTTGCAGTTTGCAGTCTAATTTGCAGTCTAATTTACAGTCTAATTTAAAGTCTAATTTGCAGTCTAATTTGCAGTTTGCAGTCTAATTTGCAGTCTAATTCGCAGTCTAATTCGCAGTCTAATTTCCAGTCTAATTTGCAGTCTAATTTGCAGTCTGATTTGCAGTTTGCAGTCTAATTTGCAGTCTAATTTACAGTCTAATTTGCAGTCTAATTTACAGTCTAATTTACAGTCTAATTTGCAGTCTAATTTACAGTCTAATTTGCATTCTAATTTGCAGTCTAATTTGCAGCCTAGTTTGCAGTTTGAAGTATAATTTGCAGTCTAATTTACAGACTAATTTGCAGACTTATTGGCAGTCCAATTTGCAGTCTAATTTGCAGTCTAATTTGCAGTCTAATTTGCAGTCTAATTTGCAGCCTAATTTGCAGTCTAATTTGCAGTCTAATTTGCAGTCTAATTTGCAGTCTAATTTGCAGTCTAATTTGCAGTCTAATTTGCAGTCTAATTTACAGTCTAATTTGCAGTCTAATTTGCAGTCTAATTTGCAGTTTGCAGTCTAATTCACAGTCTAATTTGCAGTCTAATTTGCAGTCAAATTTGCAGTTTGCAGTCTAATTTGCAGTTTGCAGTCTAATTTGCAGTCTAATTTGCAGTTTGCAGTCTAATTTGCAGTCTAATTTACAGTCTAATTTGCAGTCTAATTTGCAGTTTGCAGTCTAATTTGCAGTTTGCAGTCTAATTTGCAGTCTAATTTACAGTCTAATTTACAGTCTAGTTTGCAGTCTAATTTGCAGTTTGCAGTCTAATTTGCAGTCTAATTTGCAGTCTAGTTTGCAGTCTAGTTTGCAGTCTAATTTGCAGTCATTTGCAGTCTAATTTGCAGTCTAATTGGCAGTCTAATTGGCAGTTTGCAGTCTAATTTGCAGTCTAATTTACAGTCTAATTTACAGTCTAATTTGCAGTCTAATTTGCAGTCTAATTTGCAGTTTGCAGTCTAATTCGCAGTCTAATTTGCAGTCTATATTGCAGTTTGCAGTCTAATTTGCAGTTTGCAGTCTAATTTGCAGTCTAATTTGCAGTTTGCTGTCTAATTTGCAGTCTAATTTACAGTCTAATTTGCAGTCTAATTTGCAGTCTAATTTGCTGTTTGCAGTCAAATTTGCAGTTTGCAGTCTAATTTGCAGTCTAATTTACAGTCTAATTTAAAGTCTAATTTGCAGTCTAATTTGCAGTTTGCAGTCTAATTTGCAGTCTAATTTACAGTCTAATTTGCAGTCTAATTTGCAGTTTGCAGTCTAATTTGCAGTTTGCAGTCTAATTTGCAGTCTAATTTACAGTCTAATATACAGTCTAATTCACGGTCTAATTATAAGTCTAATTTACAGTCTAATTTGCGGTTTGCAGTCTAATTTGCAGTCTAATTTGCAGTTTGCAGTCTAATTCGCATTTTAATTTTCAGTCTAATATACAGTCTAATTTGCAGTCTTATTTGCAGTCTAATTTGCAGTCTAATTTGCAGCCTAATTTGCAGTCTAATTTGCAGTCTAATTTGCAGTCTAATTTGCAGTCTAATTTGCAGTCTAATTTGCAGTCCAATTTGCAGTCTAATTTGCAGTTTGCAGTCTAATTCACAGTCTAATTTGCAGTCTAATTTGCAGTCTAATTTGCAGTTTGCAGTCTAATTTGCAGTTTGCAGTCTAATTTGCAGTCTAATTTGCAGTTTGCAGTCTAATTTGCAGTCTAATTTACAGTCTAATTTGCAGTCTAATTTGCAGTTTGCAGTCTAATTTGCAGTTTGCAGTCTAATTTGCAGTCTAATTTACAGTCTAATTTACAGTCTAGTTTGCAGTCTAATTTGCAGTTTGCAGTCTAATTTGCAGTCTAATTTGCAGTCTAGTTTGCAGTCTAGTTTGCTGTCTAGTTTGCAGTCTAATTTGCAGTCATTTGCAGCCTAATTTGCAGTCTAATTTGCAGTCTATTTTGCAGTCTAATTTGCAGTCTAATTTGCAGTTTGATTTGCAGTCTTATTTACAGTCTAATTTGCAGCCTAGTTTGCAGTTTGAAGTATAATTTGCAGTCTAATTTACAGTCTAATTTGCAGACTAATTTGCAGACTAATTTGCAGTCTAATTTGCAGTATACTTTGCAGTCATTTGCAGTCTAATTTGCAGTCTAATTTGCAGTCTGATTTGCAGTCTAAATTGCAGTTCCCAGTCTAATTCACAGTCTAATTTGCATTCTTATTTGCAGTCTAATTTGCAGTCTAATTTACGGTCTAATTATAAGTCTAATTTACAGTCTAATTTGCGGTTTGCAGTCTAATTTGCAGTCTAATTTGCAGTCTAATTTACAGTCTAATATACAGTCTAATTTACGGTCTAATTATAAGTCTAATTTACAGTCTAATTTGCGGTTTGCAGTCTAATTTGCAGTCTAATTTGCAGTTTGCAGTCTAATTTGCATTTTAATTTTCAGTCTAATATACAGTCTAATTTGCAGTCTTATTTGCAGTCTAATTTGCAGTCTAATTTGCAGCCTAATTTGCAGTCTAATTTGCAGTCTAATTTGCAGTCTAATTTGCAGTCTAATTTGCAGTCCAATTTGCAGTCTAATTTACAGTCTAATTTGCAGTCTAATTTGCAGTCTAATTTGCAGTTTGCAGTCTAATTCACAGTCTAATTTGCAGTCTAATTTGCAGTCTAATTTGCAGTTTGCAGTCTAATTTGCAGTTTGCAGTCTAATTTGCAGTCTAATTTGCAGTTTGCAGTCTCATTTGCAGTCTAATTTACAGTCTAATTTGCAGTCTAATTTGCAGTTTGCAGTCTAATTTGCAGTTTGCAGTCTAATTTGCAGTCTAATTTACGGTCTAATTTACAGTCTAGTTTGCAGTCTAATTTGCAGTTTGCAGTCTAATTTGCAGTCTAATTTGCAGTCTAGTTTGCAGTCTAGCTTGCAGTCTAATTTGCAGTCATTTGCAGTCTAATTTGCAGTCTAATTTGCAGTCTATTTTGCAGTCTAATTTGCAGTCTAATTTGCAGTTTGATTTGCAGTCTTATTTACAGTCTAATTTGCAGTCTAATTTGCAGCCTAGTTTGCAGTTTGAAGTATAATTTGCAGTCTAATTTACAGTCTAATTTGCAGACTAATTTGCAGACTAATTTGCAGTCTAATTTGCAGTATACTTTGCAGTCATTTGCAGTCTAATTTGCAGTCTAATTTGCAGTCTGATTTGCAGTCTAATTTGCAGTTCCCAGTCTAATTCACAGTCTAATTTGCATTCTTATTTGCAGTCTAATTTGCAGTCTAATTTGCAGTCTAATTTGCAGTATACTTTGCAGTCATTTGCAGTCTGATTTGCAGTCTAATTTGCAGTTCCCAGTCTAATTCACAGTCTAATTTGCATTCTTATTTGCAGTCTAATTTGCAGTCTAATTTGCAGTCTAATTTGCAGTCTAATTTGCAGTCTAATTTGCAGTCTAATTTGCAGTCTAATTTGCAGTCTAATTTGCAGTTCGCAGTCTAATTTGCAGTCTAATTTGCAGTCTAATTTGCAGTCTAATTTGCAGTCTAATTTGCAGTCTAATTTGCAGTCTAATTTGCAGTCTAATTTGCAGTCTAATTTGCAGTTTGCAGTCTAATTTGCAGTCTAATTTACAGTCTAATTTACAGTCTAATTTGCAGTCTAATTTGCAGTCTAATTTGCAGTTTGCAGTCTAATTCGCAGTCTAATTTGCAGTCTATATTGCAGTTTGCAGTCTAATTTGCAGTTTGCAGTCTAATTTGCAGTCTAATTTGCAGTTTGCTGTCTAATTTGCAGTCTAATTTACAGTCTAATTTGCAGTCTAATTTGCAGTCTAATTTGCTGTTTGCAGTCAAATTTGCAGTTTGCAGTCTAATTTGCAGTCTAATTTACAGTCTAATTTAAAGTCTAATTTGCAGTCTAATTTGCAGTTTGCAGTCTAATTTGCAGTCTAATTCGCAGTCTAATTCGCAGTCTAATTTCCAGTCTAATTTGCAGTCTAATTTGCAGTCTGATTTGCAGTTTGCAGTCTAATTTGCAGTCTAATTTACAGTCTAATTTGCAGTCTAATTTACAGTCTAATTTACAGTCTAATTTGCAGTCTAATTTACAGTCTAATTTGCATTCTAATTTGCAGTCTAATTTGCAGCCTAGTTTGCAGTTTGAAGTATAATTTGCAGTCTAATTTACAGACTAATTTGCAGACTTATTGGCAGTCCAATTTGCAGTCTAATTTGCAGTCTAATTTGCAGTCTAATTTGCAGTCTAATTTGCAGCCTAATTTGCAGTCTAATTTGCAGTCTAATTTGCAGTCTAATTTGCAGTCTAATTTGCAGTCTAATTTGCAGTCTAATTTGCAGTCTAATTTACAGTCTAATTTGCAGTCTAATTTGCAGTCTAATTTGCAGTTTGCAGTCTAATTCACAGTCTAATTTGCAGTCTAATTTGCAGTCAAATTTGCAGTTTGCAGTCTAATTTGCAGTTTGCAGTCTAATTTGCAGTCTAATTTGCAGTTTGCAGTCTAATTTGCAGTCTAATTTACAGTCTAATTTGCAGTCTAATTTGCAGTTTGCAGTCTAATTTGCAGTTTGCAGTCTAATTTGCAGTCTAATTTACAGTCTAATTTACAGTCTAGTTTGCAGTCTAATTTGCAGTTTGCAGTCTAATTTGCAGTCTAATTTGCAGTCTAGTTTGCAGTCTAGTTTGCAGTCTAATTTGCAGTCATTTGCAGTCTAATTTGCAGTCTAATTTGCAGTCTTTTTTGCAGTCTAATTTGCAGTCTAATTTGCAGTTTGATTTGCAGTCTTATTTACGGTCTAATTTGCAGTCTAATTTGCAGCCTAGTTTGCAGTTTGAAGTATAATTTGCAGTCTAATTTACAGTCTAATTTGCAGACTAATTTGCAGACTAATTTGCAGTCTAATTTGCAGTATACTTTGCAGTCATTTGCAGTCTAATTTGCAGTCTAATTTGCAGTCTGATTTGCAGTCTAATTTGCAGTTCCCAGTCTAATTCACAGTCTAATTTGCATTCTTATTTGCAGTATAATTTGCAGTCTAATTTGCAGTCTAATTTGCAGTCTAATTTGCAGTCTAATTTGCAGTCTAATTTGCAGTCTAATTTGCAGTCTAATTTGCAGTCTAATTTGCAGTTCGCAATCTAATTTGCAGTCTAATTTGCAGTCTAATTTGCAGTCTAATTTGCAGTCTAATTTGCAGTCTAATTTGCAGTCTAATTTGCAGTCTAATTTGCAGTCTAATTTGCAGTCTAATTTGCAGTTTGCAGTCTAATTTGCAGTCTAATTTACAGTCTAATTTACAGTCTAATTTGCAGTCTAATTTGCAGTCTAATTTGCAGTCTAATTTGCAGTTTGCAGTCTAATTCGCAGTCTAATTTGCAGTCTTTATTGCAGTTTGCAGTCTAATTTGCAGTTTGCAGTCTAATTTGCAGTCTAATTTGCAGTTTGCTGTCTAATTTGCAGTCTAATTTACAGTCTAATTTGCAGTCTAATTTGCAGTCTAATTTGCTGTTTGCAGTCAAATTTGCAGTTTGCAGTCTAATTTGCAGTCTAATTTACAGTCTAATTTAAAGTCTAATTTGCAGTCTAATTTGCAGTTTGCAGTCTAATTTGCAGTCTAATTCGCAGTCTAATTCGCAGTCTAATTTCCAGTCTAATTTGCAGTCTAATTTGCAGTCTGATTTGCAGTTTGCAGTCTAATTTGCAGTCTAATTTACAGTCTAATTTGCAGTCTAATTTGCAGTCTAATTTACAGTCTAATTTGCAGTCTAATTTACAGTCTAATTTGCATTCTAATTTGCAGTCTAATTTGCAGCCTAGTTTGCAGTTTGCAGTATGATTTGCAGTCTAATTTACAGACTAATTTGCAGACTAATTTGCAGTCTAATTTGCAGTCTAATTTGCAGTCTAATTTGCAGTCTAATTTGCAGTCTAATTTGCAATCTAATTTGCAGTCTAATTTGCAATCTAATTTGCAGTTTGCAGTCTAATTTAAAGTCTAATGTGCAGTCTAATTTGCAGTTTGCGGTCTAATTTGCACTCTAATTTGCAGTTTGCAGTCTAATTTGTAGTCTAATTAACAGTTTAATATACAGTCTAATTTACAGTCTAATTATAAGTCTAATTTGCGGTTTGCAGTCTAATTTGCAGTCTAATTTGCAGTTTGCAGTCTAATTTACAGTCTAATTTACAGTCTATATTGCAGTTTGCAGTCTAATTTACAGTTTGCAGTCTCATTTGCAGTCTAAGTGGCAGTTTGCAGTCTAATTTGCAGTCTAAATTGGAGTCTAATTTGCAGTCTAATTTGCAGTCTGCAGTCTAATTTGCAGTTTGCAGTCTAATTTGCAGTCTAATTTACAGTCTAATTTGCAGTCTAATTTGCAGTCTAATTTGCAGTCTAATTCGCAGTCTAATTCGCAATCTAATTTGCAGTCTAATTTGCAGTCTAATTTGCAGTCTGATTTGCAGTTTGCAGTCTAATTTACAGTCTAATTTGCAGTCTAATTTGCAGTCTAATTTACAGTGTAATTTGCAGTCTAATTTACAGTCTAATTTGCATTCTAATTTGCAGTCTAATTTGCAGCCTAGTTTGCAGTTTGCAGTATAATTTGCAGTCTAATTTACAGACTAATTTGCAGACTAATTTGCAGTCTAATTTGCAGTATACTTTGCAGTCATTTGCAGTCTAATTTGCAGTCTAATTTGCAGTCTGATTTGCAGTCTATGTGGAATCTAATTTGCAGTCTAATTTGCAGTCTAATTTGCAGTCTAATTTGCAGTTCGAAGTCTAATTCACAGTCTAATTTGCATTTTAATTTGCAGTCTGATTTGCAGTCTAATTTGCAGTCTAATTTGCAGTCTAATTTGCAGTCTAATTTGCAGTCTAATTTGCAGTTTAATTTGCAGTCTAATTTGCAGTCTAATTTGCAGTCTAATTTGCAGTCTAATTTGCAGTCTAATTTGCAGTTTGCAGTCTAATTTAAAGTCTAATGTGCAGTCTAATTTGCAGTTTGCAGTCGAATTTGCAGTTTGCAGTCTAATTTGCAGTCTAATTTGCAGTTTGCAGTCTAATTTGCAGTCTAATTTACAGTCTAATTTGCAGTCTAATTTGCAGTTTGCAGTCTAATTTGCAGTTTGCAGTCTAATTTGCAGTCTAATTTACAGTCTAATTTACAGTCTAGTTTGCAGTCTAATTTGCAGTTTGCAGTCTAATTTGCAGTCTAATTTGCAGTCTAGTTTGCAGTCTAGTTTGTAGTCTAATTTGCAGTCATTTGCAGTCTAATTTGCAGTCTAATTTGCAGTCTATTTTGCAGTCTAATTTGCAGTCTAATTTGCAGTTTGATTTGCAGTCTTATTTACGGTCTAATTTGCAGTCTAATTTGCAGCCTAGTTTGCAGTTTGAAGTATAATTTGCAGTCTAATTTACAGTCTAATTTGCAGACTAATTTGCAGACTAATTTGCAGTCTAATTTGCAGTATACTTTGCAGTCATTTGCAGTCTAATTTGCAGTCTAATTTGCAGTCTGATTTGCAGTCTAATTTGCAGTTCCCAGTCTAATTCACAGTCTAATTTGCATTCTTATTTGCAGTATAATTTGCAGTCTAATTTGCAGTCTAATTTGCAGTTCGCAGTCTAATTTGCAGTCTAATTTGCAGTCTAATTTGCAGTCTAATTTGCAGTCTAATTTGCAGTCTAATTTGCAGTCTAATTTGCAGTCTAATTTGCAGTTTGCAGTCTAACTTGCAGTCTAATTTACAGTCTAATTTACAGTCTAATTTGCAGTCTAATTTGCAGTCTAATTTGCAGTCTAATTTGCAGTTTGCAGTCTAATTCGCAGTCTAATTTGCAGTCTTTATTGCAGTTTGCAGTCTAATTTGCAGTTTGCAGTCTAATTTGCAGTCTAATTTGCAGTTTGCTGTCTAATTTGCAGTCTAATTTACAGTCTAATTTGCAGTCTAATTTGCAGTCTAATTTGCTGTTTGCAGTCAAATTTGCAGTTTGCAGTCTAATTTGCAGTCT
Source organism: Allacma fusca (assembly GCA_947179485.1). Classification (NCBI taxonomy): domain Eukaryota; kingdom Metazoa; phylum Arthropoda; class Collembola; order Symphypleona; family Sminthuridae; genus Allacma; species Allacma fusca. The sequence continues at coordinate 41,742,471 of OX359246.1, forward strand.
AATTTACAGTCTAATTTAAAGTCTAATTTGCAGTCTAATTTGCAGTTTGCAGTCTAATTTGCAGTCTAATTCGCAGTCTAATTCGCAGTCTAATTTCCAGTCTAATTTGCAGTCTAATTTGCAGTCTGATTTGCAGTTTGCAGTCTAATTTGCAGTCTAATTTACAGTCTAATTTGCAGTCTAATTTGCAGTCTAATTTACAGTCTAATTTGCAGTCTAATTTACAGTCTAATTTGCATTCTAATTTGCAGTCTAATTTGCAGCCTAGTTTGCAGTTTGCAGTATAATTTGCAGTCTAATTTACAGACTAATTTGCAGACTAATTTGCAGTCTAATTTGCAGTCTAATTTGCAGTCTAATTTGCAGTCTAATTTGCAGTCTAATTTGCAATCTAATTTGCAGTCTAATTTGCAATCTAATTTGCAGTTTGCAGTCTAATTTAAAGTCTAATGTGCAGTCTAATTTGCAGTTTGCAGTCTAATTTGCAGTCTAATTTGCAGTCTAATTGACAGTTTAACTTGCAGTATAATTTGCAGTCTAATTGACAGTTTAATTTGCAGTATAATTTGCAGTCTAATTTGCAGTTTGCGGTCTAATTTGCACTCTAATTTGCAGTTTGCAGTCTAATTTGTAGTCTAATTAACAGTTTAATATACAGTCTAATTTACAGTCTAATTATAAGTCTAATTTGCGGTTTGCAGTCTAATTTGCAGTCTAATTTGCAGTTTGCAGTCTAATTTACAGTCTAATTTACAGTCTATATTGCAGTTTGCAGTCTAATTTACAGTTTGCAGTCTAATTTGCAGTCTAAGTGGCAGTTTGCAGTCTAATTTGCAGTCTAATTTACAGTCTAATTTGCAGTCTAATTTGCAGTCTGCAGTCTAATTTGCAGTTTGCAGTCTAATTTGCAGTCTAATTTACAGTCTAATTTGCAGTCTAATTTGCAGTCTAATTTGCAGTTTGCAGTCTAATTTGCAGTCTAATTCGCAGTCTAATTCGCAATCTAATTTGCAGTCTAATTTGCAGTCTAATTTGCAGTCTGATTTGCAGTTTGCAGTCTAATTTACAGTCTAATTTGCAGTCTAATTTGCAGTCTAATTTACAGTGTAATTTGCAGTCTAATTTACAGTCTAATTTGCATTCTAATTTGCAGTCTAATTTGCAGCCTAGTTTGCAGTTTGCAGTATAATTTGCAGTCTAATTTACAGACTAATTTGCAGACTAATTTGCAGTCTAATTTGCAGTATACTTTGCAGTCATTTGCAGTCTAATTTGCAGTCTAATTTGCAGTCTGATTTGCAGTCTAATTTGCAGTCTAATTTGCAGTCTAATTTGCAGTCTAATTTGCAGTTCGAAGTCTAATTCACAGTCTAATTTGCATTTTAATTTGCAGTCTGATTTGCAGTCTAATTTGCAGTCTAATTTGCAGTCTAATTTGCAGTCCAATTTGCAGTTTAATTTGCAGTTTAATTTGCAGTCTAATTTGCAGTCTAATTTGCAGTCTAATTTGCAGTCTAATTTGCAGTCTAATTTGCAGTTTGCAGTCTAATTTAAAGTCTAATGTGCAGTCTAATTTGCAGTTTGCAGTCTAATTTGCAGTTTGCAGTCTAATTTGCAGTCTAATTTGCAGTCTAATTGACAGTTTAACTTGCAGTATAATTTGCAGTCTAATTTGCAGTTTGCGGTCTAATTTGCACTCTAATTTGCAGTTTGCAGTCTAATTTGTAGTCTAATTAACAGTCTAATATACAGTCTAATTTACATTTTAATTATAAGTCTAATTTACAGTCTAATTTGCGGTTTGCAGTCTAATTTGCAGTCTAATTTGCATTTTGCAGTCTAATTTCCATTTTAATTTTCAGTCTAATTTACAGTCTAATTTGCACTCTAATTTGCAGTCTAATTTGCAGTCTAATTTGCAGTTTGCAGTCTAATTTGCAGTCTAATTTGCAGTTTGCGGTCTAATTTGCAGTCTAATTTGCAGTTTGCAGTCTAATTTGCAGTCTAATTTGCAGTTTGCAGTCTAATTTACAGTCTAATTTGCAGTCTAATTTGCAGTTTGCAGTCTAATTTGCAGTTTGCAGTCTAATTTGCAGTCTAATTTACAGTCTAATTTACAGTCTAATTTGCGGTTTGCAGTCTAATTTGCAGTCTAATTTGCAGTTTGCAGTCTAATTTGCATTTTAATTTTCAGTCTAATATACAGTCTAATTTGCAGTCCTATTTGCAGTCTAATTTGCAGTCTAATTTGCAGCCTAATTTGCAGTCTAATTTGCAGTCTAATTTGCAGTCTAATTTGCAGTCTAATTTGCAGTCTAATTTGCAGTCCAATTTGCAGTCTAATTTACAGTCTAATTTGCAGTCTAATTTGCAGTCTAATTTGCAGTTTGCAGTCTAATTCGCAGTCAAATTTGCAGTCTAATTTGCAGTCTAATTTGCAGTTTGCAGTCTAATTTGCAGTTTGCAGTCTAATTTGCAGTCTAATTTGCAGTTTGCAGTCTAATTTGCAGTCTAATTTACAGTCTAATTTGCAGTCTAATTTGCAGTTTGCAGTCTAATTTGCAGTCTAATTTACAGTCTAATTTACAGTCTAGTTTGCAGTCTAATTTGCAGTTTGCAGTCTAATTTGCAGTCTAATTTGCAGTCTAGTTTGCAGTCTAGTTTGCAGTCTAATTTGCAGTCATTTGCAGTCTAATTTTCAGTCTAATTTGCAGTCTATTTTGCAGTCTAATTTGCAGTCTAATTTGCAGTTTGATTTGCAGTCTTATTTACAGTCTAATTTGCAGTCTAATTTGCAGCCTAGTTTGCAGTTTGCAGTATAATTTGCAGTCTAATTTACAGTCTAATTTGCAGACTAATTTGCAGACTAATTTGCAGTCTAATTTGCAGTATACTTTGCAGTCATTTGCAGTCTAATTTGCAGTCTAATTTGCAGTCTGATTTGCAGTCTAATTTGCAGTTCCCAGTCTAATTCACAGTCTAATTTGCATTCTTATTTGCAGTCTAATTTGCAGTCTAATTTGCAGTCTAATTTGCAGTCTAATTTGCAGTCTAATTTGCAGTCTAATTTGCAGTCCAATTTGCAGTCTAATTTGCAGTTTAATTTGCAGTTTATTTGCAGTCTAATTTGCAGTCTAATTTGCAGTCTAATTTGCAGTTCGCAGTCTAATTTGCAGTCTAATTTGCAGTCTAATTTGCAGTCTAATTTGCAGTCTAATTTGCAGTCTAATTTGCAGTCTTATTTGCAGTCTAATTTGCAGTCCAATTTGCAGTCTAATTTGCAGTTTGCAGTCTAATTTGCAGTCTAAATTACAGTCAAATTTACAGTCTAATTTGCAGTCTAATTTGCAGTCTAATTTGCAGTTTGCAGTCTAATTCGCAGTCTAATTTGCAGTCTATATTGCAGTTTGCAGTCTAATTTGCAGTTTGCAGTCTAATTTGCAGTCTAATTTGCAGTTTGCTGTCTAATTTGCAGTCTAATTTGCAGTCTAATTTGCTGTTTGCAGTCTAATTTGCTGTTTGCAGTCAAATTTGCAGTTTGCAGTCTAATTTGCAGTCTAATTTACATTCTAATTTAAAGTCTAATTTGCAGTTTAATTTGCAGTTTGCAGTCTAATTTGCAGTCTAATTCGCAGTCTAATTTGCAGTCTAATTCGCAGTCTAATTCGCAGTCTAATTTGCAGTCTGATTTGCAGTTTGCAGTCTAATTTGCAGTCTAATTTACAGTCTAATTTGCAGTCTAATTTGCAGTCTAATTTACAGTCTAATTTGCAGTCTAATTCGCAGTCTAATTCGCACTCTAATTTGCAGTCTAATTTGCAGTCTAATTTGCAGTCTGATTTGCAGTTTGCAGTCTAATTTGCAGTCTAATTTACATTCTAATTTGCAGTCTAATTAACAGTTTAATATACAGTCTAATTTGCAGTCTAATTTACAGTCTAATTTGCATTCTAATTTGCAGTCTAATTTGCAGCCTAGTTCGCAGTATAATTTGCAGTCTAATTTACAGACTAATTTGCAGACTAATTTGCAGTCTAATTTGCAGTATACTTTGCAGTCATTTGCAGTCTAATTTGCAGTCTAATTTGCAGTCTGATTTGCTGTCTATGTGGAATCTAATTTGCAGTTTGCAGTCTAATTTGCATTTTAATTTTCAGTCTAATATGCAGTCTAATTTGCAGTCTTATTTGCAGTCTAATTTGCAGCCTAATTTGCAGCCTAATTTGCAGTCTAATTTGCAGTCTAATTTGCAGTCTAATTTGCAGTCTAATTTGCAGTCTAATTTGCAGTCCAATTTGCAGTCTAATTTACAGTCTAATTTGCAGTCTAATTTGCAGTCTAATTTGCAGTTTGCAGTCTAATTCGCAGTCCAATTTGCAGTCTAATTTGCAGTCTAATTTGCAGTTTGCAGTCTAATTTGCAGTTTGCAGTCTAATTTTCAGTCTAATTTGCAGTTTGCAGTCTAATTTGCAGTCTAATTTGCAGTCTCATTTGCAGTTTGCAGTCTAATTTGCAGTTTGCAGGCTTATTTGCAGTCTAATTTACAGTCTAATTTACAGTCTAGTTTGCAGTCTAATTTGCAGTTTGCAGTCTAATTTGCAGTCCAATTTGCAGGCTAGTTTGCAGTCTAGTTTGCAGTCTAATTTGCAGTCATTTGCAGTCTAGTTTGCAGTCTAATTTGCAGTCTATTTTGCAGTCTAATTTGCAGTCTAATTTGCAGTTTGATTTGCAGTCTTATTTACAGTCTAATTTGCAGTCTAATTTGCAGCCTAGTTTGCAGTTTGCAGTCTAATTTGCAGTCTAATTTGCAGTCTAATTGACAGTTTAATTTGCAGTATAATTTGCAGTCTAATTTGCAGTTTGCGGTCTAATTTGCACTCTAATTTGCAGTTTGCAGTCTAATTAATAGTCTAATTAACAGTCTAATATACAGTCTAATTTAGGGTCTAATTATAAGTCTAATTTACAGTCTAATTTGCGGTTTGCAGTCTAATTTGCAGTCTAATTTGCAGTTTGCAGTCTAATTTGCATTTTAATTTTCAGTCTAATATACAGTCTAATTTGCAGTCTTATTTGCAGTCTAATTTGCAGTCTAATTTGCAGCCTAATTTGCAGTCTAATTTGCAGTCTAATTTGCAGTCTAATTTGCAGTCTAATTTGTAGTCTAATTTGCAGTCCAATTTGCAGTCTAATTTGCAGTCTAATTTGCAGTCTAATTTGCAGTCTAATTTGCAGTTTGCAGTCTAATTCGCAGTCTAATTTGCAGTCTAATTTGCAGTCTAATTTGCAGTTTGCAGTCTAATTTGCAGTTTGCAGTCTAATTTGCAGTCTAATTTGCAGTTTGCAGTCTAATTTGCAGTCTAATTTACAGTCTAATTTGCAGTCTAATTTGCAGTTTGCAGTCTAATTTGCAGTCTAATTTACAGTCTAATTTACAGTCTAGTTTGCAGTCTAATTTGCAGTCTAGTTTGCAGTCTAATTTGCAGTCTAATTTGCAGTCATTTGCAGTCTAATTTGCAGTCTAATTTGCAGTTTGATTTGCAGTCTTATTTACAGTCTAATTTGCAGTCTAATTTGCAGCCTAGTTTGCAGTTTGCAGTATAATTTGCAGTCTAATTTACAGTCTAATTTGCAGACTAATTTGCAGACTAATTTGCAGTCTAATTTGCAGTATACTTTGCAGTCATTTGCAGTCTAATTTGCAGTCTAATTTGCAGTCTGATTTGCAGTCTAATTTGCAGTTCCCAGTCTAATTCACAGTCTAATTTGCATTCTTATTTGCAGTCTAATTTGCAGTCTAATTTGCAGTCCAATTTGCAGTCTAATTTGCAGTTTAATTTGCAGTTTATTTGCAGTCTAATTTGCAGTCTAATTTGCAGTCTAATTTGCAGTTCGCAGTCTAATTTGCAGTCTAATTTGCAGTCTAATTTGCAGTCTAATTTGCAGTCTAATTTGCAGTCTAATTTGCAGTCTAATTTGCAGTCTAATTTGCAGTCTAATTTTCAGTCTAATTTGCAGTTTGCAGTCTAATTTGCAGTCTAATTTGCAGTCTAATTGACAGTTTAATTTGCAGTATAATTTGCAGTCTAATTTGCAGTTTGCGGTCTAATTTGCACTCTAATTTGCAGTTTGCAGTCTAATTAATAGTCTAATTAACAGTCTAATATACAGTCTAATTTAGGGTCTAATTATAAGTCTAATTTACAGTCTAATTTGCGGTTTGCAGTCTAATTTGCAGTCTAATTTGCAGTTTGCAGTCTAATTTGCATTTTAATTTTCAGTCTAATATACAGTCTAATTTGCAGTCTTATTTGCAGTCTAATTTGCAGTCTAATTTGCAGCCTAATTTGCAGTCTAATTTGCAGTCTAATTTGCAGTCTAATTTGCAGTTTGCAGTCTAATTTGCAGTTTGCAGTCTAATTTGCAGTCTAATTTGCAGTTTGCAGTCTAATTTGCAGTCTAATTTACAGTCTAATTTGCAGTCTAATTTGCAGTTTGCAGTCTAATTTGCAGTCTAATTTACAGTCTAATTTACAGTCTAGTTTGCAGTCTAATTTGCAGTCTAGTTTGCAGTCTAATTTGCAGTCTAATTTGCAGTCATTTGCAGTCTAATTTGCAGTCTAATTTGCAGTCTAATTTGCAGCCTAGTTTGCAGTTTGCAGTATAATTTGCAGTCTAATTTACAGTCTAATTTGCAGACTAATTTGCAGACTAATTTGCAGTCTAATTTGCAGTATACTTTGCAGTCATTTGCAGTCTAATTTGCAGTCTAATTTGCAGTCTGATTTGCAGTCTAATTTGCAGTTCCCAGTCTAATTCACAGTCTAATTTGCATTCTTATTTGCAGTCTAATTTGCAGTCTAATTTGCAGTCTAATTTGCAGTCTAATTTGCAGTCTAATTTGCAGTCTAATTTGCAGTCCAATTTGCAGTCTAATTTGCAGTTTAATTTGCAGTTTATTTGCAGTCTAATTTGCAGTCTAATTTGCTGTCTAATTTGCAGTTCGCAGTCTAATTTGCAGTCTAATTTGCAGTCTAATTTGCAGTCTAATTTGCAGTCTAATTTGCAGTCTAATTTGCAGTCTAATTTGCAGTCTAATTTGCAGTCTAATTTTCAGTCTAATTTGCAGTTTGCAGTCTAATTTGCAGTCTAATTTGCAGTCTAATTGACAGTTTAATTTGCAGTATAATTTGCAGTCTAATTTGCAGTTTGCGGTCTAATTTGCACTCTAATTTGCAGTTTGCAGTCTAATTAATAGTCTAATTAACAGTCTAATATACAGTCTAATTTAGGGTCTAATTATAAGTCTAATTTACAGTCTAATTTGCGGTTTGCAGTCTAATTTGCAGTCTAATTTGCAGTTTGCAGTCTAATTTGCATTTTAATTTTCAGTCTAATATACAGTCTAATTTGCAGTCTTATATGCAGTCTAATTTGCAGTCTAATTTGCAGCCTAATTTGCAGTCTAATTTGCAGTCTAATTTGCAGTCTAATTTGCAGTCTAATTTGCAGTCTAATTTGCAGTCCAATTTGCAGTCTAATTTACAGTCTAATTTGCAGTCTAATTTGCAGTCTTATTTGCAGTTTGCAGTCTAATTCGCAGTCTAATTTGCAGTCTAATTTGCAGTCTAATTTGCAGTTTGCAGTCTAATTTGCAGTTTGCAGTCTAATTTGCAGTCTAATTTGCAGTTTGCAGTCTAATTTGCAGTCTAATTTACAGTCTAATTTGCAGTCTAATTTGCAGTTTGCAGTCTAATTTGCAGTCTAATTTACAGTCTAATTTACAGTCTAGTTTGCAGTCTAATTTGCAGTCTAGTTTGCAGTCTAATTTGCAGTCTAATTTGCAGTCATTTGCAGTCTAATTTGCAGTCTAATTTGCAGTCTATTTTGCAGTCTAATTTGCAGTCTAATTTGCAGTCTAATTTGCAGTCCAATTTGCAGTCTAATTTGCAGTTTAATTTGCAGTCTAGTTTGCAGTCTAGTTTGCAGTCTAATTTGCAGTCATTTGCAGTCTAGTTTGCAGTCTAATTTGCAGTCTATTTTGCAGTCTAATTTGCAGTCTAATTTGCAGTCTAATTTGCAGTCTAATTTGCAGTCATTTGCAGTCTAGTTTGCAGTCTAATTTGCAGTCTAGTTTGCAGTCTAATTTGCAGTCTATTTTGCAGTCTAATTTGCAGTCTAATTTGCAGTTTGATTTGCAGTCTTATTTACAGTCTAATTTGCAGTCTAATTTGCAGCCTAGTTTGCAGTTTGCAGTCTAATTTGCAGTCTAATTTGCAGTCTAATTGACAGTTTAATTTGCAGTATAATTTGCAGTCTAATTTGCAGTTTGCGGTCTAATTTGCACTCTAATTTGCAGTTTGCAGTCTAATTAATAGTCTAATTAACAGTCTAATATACAGTCTAATTTAGGGTCTAATTATAAGTCTAATTTACAGTCTAATTTGCGGTTTGCAGTCTAATTTGCAGTCTAATTTGCAGTTTGCAGTCTAATTTGCATTTTAATTTTCAGTCTAATATACAGTCTAATTTGCAGTCTTATTTGCAGTCTAATTTGCAGTCTAATTTGCAGCCTAATTTGCAGTCTAATTTGCAGTCTAATTTGCAGTCTAATTTGCAGTCTAATTTGTAGTCTAATTTGCAGTCCAATTTGCAGTCTAATTTACAGTCTAATTTGCAGTCTAATTTGCAGTCTAATTTGCAGTTTGCAGTCTAATTCGCAGTCTAATTTGCAGTCTAATTTGCAGTCTAATTTGCAGTTTGCAGTCTAATTTGCAGTTTGCAGTCTAATTTGCAGTCTAATTTGCAGTTTGCAGTCTAATTTGCAGTCTAATTTACAGTCTAATTTGCAGTCTAATTTGCAGTTTGCAGTCTAATTTGCAGTCTAATTTACAGTCTAATTTACAGTCTAGTTTGCAGTCTAATTTGCAGTCTAATTTGCAGTCTAATTTGCAGTCTAATTTGCAGTCATTTGCAGTCTAATTTGCAGTCTAATTTGCAGTTTGATTTGCAGTCTTATTTACAGTCTAATTTGCAGTCTAATTTGCAGCCTAGTTTGCAGTTTGCAGTATAATTTGCAGTCTAATTTACAGTCTAATTTGCAGACTAATTTGCAGACTAATTTGCAGTCTAATTTGCAGTATACTTTGCAGTCATTTGCAGTCTAATTTGCAGTCTAATTTGCAGTCTGATTTGCAGTCTAATTTGCAGTTCCCAGTCTAATTCACAGTCTAATTTGCATTCTTATTTGCAGTCTAATTTGCAGTCTAATTTGCAGTCTAATTTGCAGTCTAATTTGCAGTCTAATTTGCAGTCTAATTTGCAGTCCAATTTGCAGTCTAATTTGCAGTTTAATTTGCAGTTTATTTGCAGTCTAATTTGCAGTCTAATTTGCAGTCTAATTTGCAGTTCGCAGTCTAATTTGCAGTCTAATTTGCAGTCTAATTTGCAGTCTAATTTGCAGTCTAATTTGCAGTCTAATTTGCAGTCTAATTTGCAGTCTAATTTGCAGTCTAATTTTCAGTCTAATTTGCAGTTTGCAGTCTAATTTGCAGTCTAATTTGCAGTCTAATTGACAGTTTAATTTGCAGTATAATTTGCAGTCTAATTTGCAGTTTGCGGTCTAATTTGCACTCTAATTTGCAGTTTGCAGTCTAATTAATAGTCTAATTAACAGTCTAATATACAGTCTAATTTAGGGTCTAATTATAAGTCTAATTTACAGTCTAATTTGCGGTTTGCAGTCTAATTTGCAGTCTAATTTGCAGTTTGCAGTCTAATTTGCATTTTAATTTTCAGTCTAATATACAGTCTAATTTGCAGTCTTATTTGCAGTCTAATTTGCAGTCTAATTTGCAGCCTAATTTGCAGTCTAATTTGCAGTCTAATTTGCAGTCTAATTTGCAGTCTAATTTGTAGTCTAATTTGCAGTCCAATTTGCAGTCTAATTTACAGTCTAATTTGCAGTCTAATTTGCAGTCTAATTTGCAGTTTGCAGTCTAATTCGCAGTCTAATTTGCAGTCTAATTTGCAGTCTAATTTGCAGTTTGCAGTCTAATTTGCAGTTTGCAGTCTAATTTGCAGTCTAATTTGCAGTTTGCAGTCTAATTTGCAGTCTAATTTACAGTCTAATTTGCAGTCTAATTTGCAGTTTGCAGTCTAATTTGCAGTCTAATTTACAGTCTAATTTACAGTCTAGTTTGCAGTCTAATTTGCAGTCTAGTTTGCAGTCTAATTTGCAGTCTAATTTGCAGTCATTTGCAGTCTAATTTGCAGTCTAATTTGCAGTTTGATTTGCAGTCTTATTTACAGTCTAATTTGCAGTCTAATTTGCAGCCTAGTTTGCAGTTTGCAGTATAATTTGCAGTCTAATTTACAGTCTAATTTGCAGACTAATTTGCAGACTAATTTGCAGTCTAATTTGCAGTATACTTTGCAGTCATTTGCAGTCTAATTTGCAGTCTAATTTGCAGTCTGATTTGCAGTCTAATTTGCAGTTCCCAGTCTAATTCACAGTCTAATTTGCATTCTTATTTGCAGTCTAATTTGCAGTCTAATTTGCAGTCTAATTTGCAGTCTAATTTGCAGTCTAATTTGCAGTCTAATTTGCAGTCCAATTTGCAGTCTAATTTGCAGTTTAATTTGCAGTTTATTTGCAGTCTAATTTGCAGTCTAATTTGCCGTCTAATTTGCAGTTCGCAGTCTAATTTGCAGTCTAATTTGCAGTCTAATTTGCAGTCTAATTTGCAGTCTAATTTGCAGTCTAATTTGCAGTCTAATTTGCAGTCTAATTTGCAGTCTAATTTTCAGTCTAATTTGCAGTTTGCAGTCTAATTTGCAGTCTAATTTGCAGTCTAATTGACAGTTTAATTTGCAGTATAATTTGCAGTCTAATTTGCAGTTTGCGGTCTAATTTGCACTCTAATTTGCAGTTTGCAGTCTAATTAATAGTCTAATTAACAGTCTAATATACAGTCTAATTTAGGGTCTAATTATAAGTCTAATTTACAGTCTAATTTGCGGTTTGCAGTCTAATTTGCAGTCTAATTTGCAGTTTGCAGTCTAATTTGCATTTTAATTTTCAGTCTAATATACAGTCTAATTTGCAGTCTTATTTGCAGTCTAATTTGCAGTCTAATTTGCAGCCTAATTTGCAGTCTAATTTGCAGTCTAATTTGCAGTCTAATTTGCAGTCTAATTTGCAGTCTAATTTGCAGTCCAATTTGCAGTCTAATTTACAGTCTAATTTGCAGTCTAATTTGCAGTCTAATTTGCAGTTTGCAGTCTAATTCGCAGTCTAATTTGCAGTCTAATTTGCAGTCTAATTTGCAGTTTGCAGTCTAATTTGCAGTTTGCAGTCTAATTTGCAGTCTAATTTGCAGTTTGCAGTCTAATTTGCAGTCTAATTTACAGTCTAATTTGCAGTCTAATTTGCAGTTTGCAGTCTAATTTGCAGTCTAATTTACAGTCTAATTTACAGTCTAGTTTGCAGTCTAATTTGCAGTCTAGTTTGCAGTCTAATTTGCAGTCTAATTTGCAGTCATTTGCAGTCTAATTTGCAGTCTAATTTGCAGTCTATTTTGCAGTCTAATTTGCAGTCTAATTTGCAGTCTAATTTGCAGTCCAATTTGCAGTCTAATTTGCAGTTTAATTTGCAGTCTAGTTTGCAGTCTAGTTTGCAGTCTAATTTGCAGTCATTTGCAGTCTAGTTTGCAGTCTAATTTGCAGTCTATTTTGCAGTCTAATTTGCAGTCTAATTTGCAGTCTAATTTGCAGTCTAATTTGCAGTCATTTGCAGTCTAGTTTGCAGTCTAATTTGCAGTCTAGTTTGCAGTCTAATTTGCAGTCTATTTTGCAGTCTAATTTGCAGTCTAATTTGCAGTTTGATTTGCAGTCTTATTTACAGTCTAATTTGCAGTCTAATTTGCAGCCTAGTTTGCAGTTTGCAGTCTAATTTGCAGTCTAATTTGCAGTCTAATTGACAGTTTAATTTGCAGTATAATTTGCAGTCTAATTTGCAGTTTGCGGTCTAATTTGCACTCTAATTTGCAGTTTGCAGTCTAATTAATAGTCTAATTAACAGTCTAATATACAGTCTAATTTAGGGTCTAATTATAAGTCTAATTTACAGTCTAATTTGCGGTTTGCAGTCTAATTTGCAGTCTAATTTGCAGTTTGCAGTCTAATTTGCATTTTAATTTTCAGTCTAATATACAGTCTAATTTGCAGTCTTATTTGCAGTCTAATTTGCAGTCTAATTTGCAGCCTAATTTGCAGTCTAATTTGCAGTCTAATTTGCAGTCTAATTTGCAGTCTAATTTGTAGTCTAATTTGCAGTCCAATTTGCAGTCTAATTTACAGTCTAATTTGCAGTCTAATTTGCAGTCTAATTTGCAGTTTGCAGTCTAATTCGCAGTCTAATTTGCAGTCTAATTTGCAGTCTAATTTGCAGTTTGCAGTCTAATTTGCAGTTTGCAGTCTAATTTGCAGTCTAATTTGCAGTTTGCAGTCTAATTTGCAGTCTAATTTACAGTCTAATTTGCAGTCTAATTTGCAGTTTGCAGTCTAATTTGCAGTCTAATTTACAGTCTAATTTACAGTCTAGTTTGCAGTCTAATTTGCAGTCGTTTGCAGTCTAATTTGCAGTCTAATTTGCAGTCATTTGCAGTCTAATTTGCAGTCTAATTTGCAGTTTGATTTGCAGTCTTATTTACAGTCTAATTTGCAGTCTAATTTGCAGCCTAGTTTGCAGTTTGCAGTATAATTTGCAGTCTAATTTACAGTCTAATTTGCAGACTAATTTGCAGACTAATTTGCAGTCTAATTTGCAGTATACTTTGCAGTCATTTGCAGTCTAATTTGCAGTCTAATTTGCAGTCTGATTTGCAGTCTAATTTGCAGTTCCCAGTCTAATTCACAGTCTAATTTGCATTCTTATTTGCAGTCTAATTTGCAGTCTAATTTGCAGTCTAATTTGCAGTCTAATTTGCAGTCTAATTTGCAGTCTAATTTGCAGTCCAATTTGCAGTCTAATTTGCAGTTTAATTTGCAGTTTATTTGCAGTCTTATTTGCAGTCTAATTTGCAGTCTAATTTGCAGTTCGCAGTCTAATTTGCAGTCTAATTTGCAGTCTAATTTGCAGTCTAATTTGCAGTCTAATTTGCAGTCTAATTTGCAGTCTAATTTGCAGTCTAATTTGCAGTCTAATTTTCAGTCTAATTTGCAGTTTGCAGTCTAATTTGCAGTCTAATTTGCAGTCTAATTGACAGTTTAATTTGCAGTATAATTTGCAGTCTAATTTGCAGTTTGCGGTCTAATTTGCACTCTAATTTGCAGTTTGCAGTCTAATTAATAGTCTAATTAACAGTCTAATATACAGTCTAATTTAGGGTCTAATTATAAGTCTAATTTACAGTCTAATTTGCGGTTTGCAGTCTAATTTGCAGTCTAATTTGCAGTTTGCAGTCTAATTTGCATTTTAATTTTCAGTCTAATATACAGTCTAATTTGCAGTCTTATTTGCAGTCTAATTTGCAGTCTAATTTGCAGCCTAATTTGCAGTCTAATTTGCAGTCTAATTTGCAGTCTAATTTGCAGTCTAATTTGCAGTCTAATTTGCAGTCCAATTTGCAGTCTAATTTACAGTCTAATTTGCAGTCTAATTTGCAGTCTAATTTGCAGTTTGCAGTCTAATTCGCAGTCTAATTTGCAGTCTAATTTGCAGTCTAATTTGCAGTTTGCAGTCTAATTTGCAGTTTGCAGTCTAATTTGCAGTCTAATTTGCAGTTTGCAGTCTAATTTGCAGTCTAATTTACAGTCTAATTTGCAGTCTAATTTGCAGTTTGCAGTCTAATTTGCAGTCTAATTTACAGTCTAATTTACAGTCTAGTTTGCAGTCTAATTTGCAGTCTAGTTTGCAGTCTAATTTGCAGTCTAATTTGCAGTCATTTGCAGTCTAATTTGCAGTCTAATTTGCAGTCTATTTTGCAGTCTAATTTGCAGTCTAATTTGCAGTCTAATTTGCAGTCCAATTTGCAGTCTAATTTGCAGTTTAATTTGCAGTTTATTTGCAGTCTAATTTGCAGTCTAATTTGCAGTCTAATTTGCAGTTCGCAGTCTAATTTGCAGTCTAATTTGCAGTCTAATTTGCAGTCTAATTTGCAGTCTAATTTGCAGTCTAATTTGCAGTCTAATTTGCAGTCTAATTTGCAGTCTAATTTGCAGTCTAATTTTCAGTCTAATTTGCAGTTTGCAGTCTAATTTGCAGTCTAATTTACAGTCTAATTTACAGTCTAATTTGCAGTCTAATTTGCAGTCTAATTTGCAGTTTGCAGTCTAATTCGCAGTCTAATTTGCAGTCTATATTGCAGTTTGCAGTCTAATTTGCAGTTTGCAGTCTAATTTGCAGTCTAATTTGCAGTTTGCTGTCTAATTTGCAGTCTAATTTGCAGTCTAATTTGCTGTTTGCAGTCTAATTTGCTGTTTGCAGTCTAATTCGCAGTCTAATTTGCAGTCTAATTTGCAGTCTAATTTGCAGTTTGCAGTCTAATTTGCAGTTTGCAGTCTAATTTACAGTCTAATTTGCAGTCTAATTTGCAGTTTGCAGTCTAATTTACAGTCTAATTTGCAGTCTAATTTGCAGTCTAATTTGCAGTCTAATTTGCAGTTTGCAGTCTAATTCGCAGTCTAATTTGCAGTCTAATTTGCAGTCTAATTTGCAGTTTGCAGTCTAATTTGCAGTTTGCAGTCTAATTTACAGTCTAATTTGCAGTCTAATTTGCAGTTTGCAGTCTAATTTGCAGTCTAATTTACAGTCTAATATACAGTCTAATTTACGGTCTAATTATAAGTCTAATTTACAGTCTAATTTGCGGTTTGCAGTCTAATTTGCAGTCTAATTTGCAGTTTGCAGTCTAATTTGCATTTTAATTTTCAGTCTAATATACAGTCTAATTTGCAGTCTTATTTGCAGTCTAATTTGCAGTCTAATTTGCAGCCTAATTTGCAGTCTAATTTGCAGTCTAATTTGCAGTCTAATTTGCAGTTTAATTTGCAGTCTAATTTGCAGTCTAATTTGCAGTCTAATTTACAGTCTAATTTGCAGTCTAATTTGCAGTCTAATTTGCAGTTTGCAGTCTAATTCGCAGTCTAATTTGCAGTCTAATTTGCAGTCTAATTTGCAGTTTGCAGTCTAATTTGCAGTTTGCAGTCTAATTTGCAGTCTAATTTGCAGTTTGCAGTCTAATTTGCAGTCTAATTTACAGTCTAATTTGCAGTCTAATTTGCAGTTTGCAGTCTAATTTGCAGTCTAATTTACAGTCTAATTTACAGTCTAGTTTGCAGTCTAATTTGCAGTCTAATTTGCAGTCTAGTTTGCAGTCTAGTTTGCAGTCTAATTTGCAGTCATTTTCAGTCTAATTTGCAGTCTAATTTGCAGTCTATTTTGCAGTCTAATTTGCAGTCTAATTTGCAGTTTGATTTGCAGTCTTATTTACAGTCTAATTTGCAGTCTAATTTGCAGCCTAGTTTGCAGTTTGCAGTATAATTTGCAGTCTAATTTACAGTCTAATTTGCAGACTAATTTGCAGACTAATTTGCAGTCTAATTTGCAGTATACTTTGCAGTCATTTGCAGTCTAATTTGCAGTCTAATTTGCAGTCTGATTTGCAGTCTAATTTGCAGTTCCCAGTCTAATTCACAGTCTAATTTGCATTCTTATTTGCAGTCTAATTTGCAGTCTAATTTGCAGTCTAATTTGCAGTCTAATTTGCAGTCTAATTTGCAGTCCAATTTGCAGTCCAATTTGCAGTCTAATTTGCAGTTTGCAGTCTAATTTACAGTCTAATTTGCAGTCTAATTTGCAGTCTAATTTGCAGTCTAATTTGCAGTTTGCAGTCTAATTCGCAGTCTAATTTGCAGTCTAATTTGCAGTCTAATTTGCAGTTTGCAGTCTAATTTGCAGTTTGCAGTCTAATTTACAGTCTAATTTGCAGTCTAAATTGCAGTTTGCAGTTTAATTTGCAGTTTGCAGTCTAATTTGCAGTCTAATTTACAGTCTAATATACAGTCTAATTTACGGTCTAGTTATAAGTCTAATTTACAGTCTAATTTGCGGTTTGCAGTCTAATTTGCAGTCTAATTTGCAGTTTGCAGTCTAATTTGCATTTTAATTTTCAGTCTAATATACAGTCTAATTTGCAGTCTTATTGGCAGTCTAATTTGCAGTCTAATTTGCAGCCTAATTTGCAGTCTAATTTGCAGTCTAATTTGCAGTCTAATTTGCAGTCTAATTTGCAGTCTAATTTGCAGTCCAATTTGCAGTCTAATTTACAGTCTAATTTGCAGTTTGCAGTCTAATTCGCAGTCTAATTTGCAGTCTAATTTACAGTCTAATTTGCAGTTTGCAGTCTAATTCGCAGTCTAATTTGCAGTCTAATTTGCAGTCTAATTTGCAGTTTGCAGTCTAATTTGCAGTTTGCAGTCTAATTTGCAGTCTAATTTGCAGTTTGCAGTCTAATTTGCAGTTTGCAGTCTAATTTGCAGTTTGCAGTCTAATTTACAGTCTAATTTGCAGTCTAATTTGCAGTTTGCAGTCTAATTTACAGTCTAATTTGCAGTCTAATTTGCAGTCTAATTTGCAGTCTAATTTGCAGTTTGCAGTCTAATTCGCAGTCTAATTTGCAGTCTAATTTGCAGTCTAATTTGCAGTTTGCAGTCTAATTTGCAGTTTGCAGTCTAATTTACAGTCTAATTTGCAGTCTAATTTGCAGTTTGCAGTCTAATTTGCAGTTTGCAGTCTAATTTGCAGTCTAATTTACAGTCTAATATACAGTCTAATTTACGGTCTAATTATAAGTCTAATTTACAGTCTAATTTGCGGTTTGCAGTCTAATTTGCAGTCTAATTTGCAGTTTGCAGTCTAATTTGCATTTTAATTTTCAGTCTAATATACAGTCTAATTTGCAGTCTTATTTGCAGTCTAATTTGCAGTCTAATTTGCAGCCTAATTTGCAGTCTAATTTGCAGTCTAATTTGCAGTCTAATTTGCAGTTTAATTTGCAGTCTAATTTGCAGTCTAATTTGCAGTCTAATTTACAGTCTAATTTGCAGTCTAATTTGCAGTCTAATTTGCAGTTTGCAGTCTAATTCGCAGTCTAATTTGCAGTCTAATTTGCAGTCTAATTTGCAGTTTGCAGTCTAATTTGCAGTTTGCAGTCTAATTTGCAGTCTAATTTGCAGTTTGCAGTCTAATTTGCAGTCTAATTTACAGTCTAATTTGCAGTCTAATTTAGAGTTTGCAGTCTAATTTGCAGTCTAATTTACAGTCTAATTTACAGTCTAGTTTGCAGTCTAATTTGCAGTCTAATTTGCAGTCTAGTTTGCAGTCTAGTTTGCAGTCTAATTTGCAGTCATTTTCAGTCTAATTTGCAGTCTAATTTGCAGTCTAATTTGCAGTCTAATTTGCAGTTTGATTTGCAGTCTTATTTACAGTCTAATTTGCAGTCTAATTTGCAGCCTAGTTTGCAGTTTGCAGTATAATTTGCAGTCTAATTTACAGTCTAATTTGCAGACTAATTTGCAGACTAATTTGCAGTCTAATTTGCAGTATACTTTGCAGTCATTTGCAGTCTAATTTGCAGTCTAATTTGCAGTCTGATTTGCAGTCTAATTTGCAGTTCCCAGTCTAATTCACAGTCTAATTTGCATTCTTATTTGCAGTCTAATTTGCAGTCTAATTTGCAGTCTAATTTGCAGTCTAATTTGCAGTCTAATTTGCAGTCCAATTTGCAGTCCAATTTGCAGTCTAATTTGCAGTTTGCAGTCTAATTTACAGTCTAATTTGCAGTCTAATTTGCAGTCTAATTTGCAGTCTAATTTGCAGTTTGCAGTCTAATTCGCAGTCTAATTTGCAGTCTAATTTGCAGTCTAATTTGCAGTTTGCAGTCTAATTTGCAGTTTGCAGTCTAATTTACAGTCTAATTTGCAGTCTAAATTGCAGTTTGCAGTTTAATTTGCAGTTTGCAGTCTAATTTGCAGTCTAATTTACAGTCTAATATACAGTCTAATTTACGGTCTAGTTATAAGTCTAATTTACAGTCTAATTTGCGGTTTGCAGTCTAATTTGCAGTCTAATTTGCAGTTTGCAGTCTAATTTGCATTTTAATTTTCAGTCTAATATACAGTCTAATTTGCAGTCTTATTGGCAGTCTAATTTGCAGTCTAATTTGCAGCCTAATTTGCAGTCTAATTTGCAGTCTAATTTGCAGTCTAATTTGCAGTCTAATTTGCAGTCTAATTTGCAGTCCAATTTGCAGTCTAATTTACAGTCTAATTTGCAGTTTGCAGTCTAATTCGCAGTCTAATTTGCAGTCTAATTTGCAGTCTAATTTGCAGTTTGCAGTCTAATTTGCAGTTTGCAGTCTAATTTGCAGTCTAATTTGCAGTTTGCAGTCTAATTTGCAGTCTAATTTACAGTCTAATTTGCAGTCTAATTTGCAGTTTGCAGTCTAATTTGCAGTCTAATTTACAGTCTAATTTACAGTCTAGTTTGCAGTCTAATTTGCAGTCTAATTTTCAGTCTAGTTTGCAGTCTAGTTTGCAGTCTAATTTGCAGTCATTTTCAGTCTAATTTGCAGTCTAATTTGCAGTCTATTTTGCAGTCTAATTTGCAGTCTAATTTGCAGTTTGATTTGCAGTCTTATTTACAGTCTAATTTGCAGTCTAATTTGCAGCCTAGTTTGCAGTTTGCAGTATAATTTGCAGTCTAATTTACAGTCTAATTTGCAGACTAATTTGCAGACTAATTTGCAGTCTAATTTGCAGTATACTTTGCAGTCATTTGCAGTCTAATTTGCAGTCTAATTTGCAGTCTGATTTGCAGTCTAATTTGCAGTTCCCAGTCTAATTCACAGTCTAATTTGCATTCTTATTTGCAGTCTAATTTGCAGTCTAATTTACAGTCTAATATACAGTCTAATTTACGGTCTAATTATAAGTCTAATTTACAGTCTAATTTGCGGTTTGCAGTCTAATTTGCAGTCTAATTTGCAGTTTGCAGTCTAATTTGCATTTTAATTTTCAGTCTAATATACAGTCTAATTTGCAGTCTTATTTGCAGTCTAATTTGCAGTCTAATTTGCAGCCTAATTTGCAGTCTAATTTGCAGTCTAATTTGCAGTCTAATTTGCAGTCTAATTTGCAGTCTAATTTGCAGTCCAATTTGCAGTCTAATTTACAGTCTAATTTGCAGTCTAATTTGCAGTCTAATTTGCAGTTTGCAGTCTAATTCGCAGTCTAATTTGCAGTCTAATTTGCAGTCTAATTTGCAGTTTCCAGTCTAATTTGCAGTTTGCAGTCTAATTTGCAGTCTAATTTGCAGTTTGCAGTCTAATTTGCAGTCTAATTTACAGTCTAATTTGCAGTCTAATTTGCAGTTTGCAGTCTAATTTGCAGTCTAATTTACAGTCTAATTTACAGTCTAGTTTGCAGTCTAATTTGCAGTCTAATTTGCAGTCTAGTTTGCAGTCTAGTTTGCAGTCTAATTTGCAGTCATTTTCAGTCTAATTTGCAGTCTAATTTGCAGTCTATTTTGCAGTCTAATTTGCAGTCTAATTTGCAGTTTGATTTGCAGTCTTATTTACAGTCTAATTTGCAGTCTAATTTGCAGCCTAGTTTGCAGTTTGCAGTATAATTTGCAGTCTAATTTACAGTCTAATTTGCAGACTAATTTGCAGACTAATTTGCAGTCTAATTTGCAGTATACTTTGCAGTCATTTGCAGTCTAATTTGCAGTCTAATTTGCAGTCTGATTTGCAGTCTAATTTGCAGTTCCCAGTCTAATTCACAGTCTAATTTGCATTCTTATTTGCAGTCTAATTTGCAGTCTAATTTGCAGTCTAATTTGCAGTCTAATTTGCAGTCTAATTTGCAGTCTAATTTGCAGTCTAATTTGCAGTCTAATTTGCAGTTTAATTTGCAGTTTATTTGCAGTCTAATTTGCAGTCTAATTTGCAGTCTAATTTGCAGTTCGCAGTCTAATTTGCAGTCTAATTTGCAGTCTAATTTGCAGTCTAATTTGCAGTCTAATTTGCAGTCTAATTTGCAGTCTAATTTGCAGTCTAATTTTCAGTCTAATTTTCAGTCTAATTTGCAGTCTAATTTGCAGTCTAATTTTCAGTCTTATTTGCAGTTTGCAGTCTAATTTGCAGTTTGCAGTCTAATTTGCAGTCTAATTTACAGTCTAATTTACAGTCTAATTTGCAGTCTAATTTGCAGTCTAATTTGCAGTTTGCAGTCTAATTCGCAGTCTCATTTGCAGTCTATATTGCAGTTTGCAGTCTAATTTGCAGTTTGCAGTCTAATTTGCAGTCTAATTTGCAGTTTGCTGTCTAATTTGCAGTCTAATTTGCAGTCTAATTTGCTGTTTGCAGTCTAATTTGCTGTTTGCAGTCAAATTTGCAGTTTGCAGTCTAATTTGCAGTCTAATTTACATTCTAATTTAAAGTCTAATTTGCAGTCTAATTTGCAGTTTGCAGTCTAATTTGCAGTCTAATTCGCAGTCTAATTTGCAGTCTAATTCGCAGTCTAATTCGCAGTCTAATTTGCAGTCTGATTTGCAGTTTGCAGTCTAATTTGCAGTCTAATTTACAGTCTAATTTGCAGACTAATTTGCAGACTAATTTGCAGTCTAATTTGCAGTATACTTTGCAGTCATTTGCAGTCTAATTTGCAGTCTAATTTGCAGTCTGATTTGCAGTCTAATTTGCAGTTCCCAGTCTAATTCACAGTCTAATTTGCATTCTTATTTGCAGTCTAATTTGCAGTCTAATTTGCAGTCTAATTTGCAGTCTAATTTGCAGTCTAATTTGCAGTCTAATTTGCAGTCCAATTTGCAGTCTAATTTGCAGTTTAATTTGCAGTTTATTTGCAGTCTAATTTGCAGTCTAATTTGCAGTCTAATTTGCAGTTCGCAGTCTAATTTGCAGTCTAATTTGCAGTCTAATTTGCAGTCTAATTTGCAGTCTAATTTGCAGTCTAATTTGCAGTCTAATTTGCAGTCTAATTTGCAGTCTAATTTGCAGTTTGCAGTCTAATTCGCAGTCTAATTTGCAGTCTAATTTGCAGTCTAATTTGCAGTTTGCAGTCTAATTTGCAGTTTGCAGTCTAATTTGCAGTCTAATTTGCAGTTTGCAGTCTAATTTGCAGTCTAATTTACAGTCTAATTTGCAGTCTAATTTGCAGTTTGCAGTCTAATTTGCAGTCTAATTTACAGTCTAATTTACAGTCTAGTTTGCAGTCTAATTTGCAGTCTAATTTGCAGTCTAGTTTGCAGTCTAGTTTGCAGTCTAATTTGCAGTCATTTTCAGTCTAATTTGCAGTCTAATTTGCAGTCTATTTTGCAGTCTAATTTGCAGTCTAATTTGCAGTTTGATTTGCAGTCTTATTTACAGTCTAATTTGCAGTCTAATTTGCAGCCTAGTTTGCAGTTTGCAGTATAATTTGCAGTCTAATTTACAGTCTAATTTGCAGACTAATTTGCAGACTAATTTGCAGTCTAATTTGCAGTATACTTTGCAGTCATTTGCAGTCTAATTTGCAGTCTAATTTGCAGTCTGATTTGCAGTCTAATTTGCAGTTCCCAGTCTAATTCACAGTCTAATTTGCATTCTTATTTGCAGTCTAATTTGCAGTCTAATTTGCAGTCTAATTTGCAGTCTAATTTGCAGTCTAATTTGCAGTCCAATTTGCAGTCCAATTTGCAGTCTAATTTGCAGTTTGCAGTCTAATTTACAGTCTAATTTGCAGTCTAATTTGCAGTCTAATTTGCAGTCTAATTTGCAGTTTGCAGTCTAATTTGCAGTCTAATTTGCAGTCTAATTTGCAGTCTAATTTGCAGTTTGCAGTCTAATTTGCAGTTTGCAGTCTAATTTACAGTCTAATTTGCAGTCTAATTTGCAGTTTGCAGTTTAATTTGCAGTTTGCAGTCTAATTTGCAGTCTAATTTACAGTCTAATATACAGTCTAATTTACGGTCTAATTATAAGTCTAATTTACAGTCTAATTTGCGGTTTGCAGTCTAATTTGCAGTCTAATTTGCAGTTTGCAGTCTAATTTGCATTTTAATTTTCAGTCTAATATACAGTCTAATTTGCAGTCTTATTTGCAGTCTAATTTGCAGTCTAATTTGCAGCCTAATTTGCAGTCTAATTTGCAGTCTAATTTGCAGTCTAATTTGCAGTCTAATTTGCAGTCCAATTTGCAGTCCAATTTGCAGTCTAATTTACAGTCTAATTTGCAGTCTAATTTGCAGTTTACAGTCTAATTCGCAGTCTAATTTGCAGTCTAATTTGCAGTCTAATTTGCAGTTTGCAGTCTAATTTGCAGTTTGCAGTCTAATTTGCAGTCTAATTTGCAGTTTGCAGTCTAATTTGCAGTCTAATTTACAGTCTAATTTGCAGTCTAATTTGCAGTTTGCAGTCTAATTTGCAGTCTAATTTACAGTCTAATTTACAGTCTAGTTTGCAGTCTAATTTGCAGTCTAATTTGCAGTCTAGTTTGCAGTCTAGTTTGCAGTCTAATTTGCAGTCATTTTCAGTCTAATTTGCAGTCTAATTTGCAGTCTATTTTGCAGTCTAATTTGCAGTCTAATTTGCAGTTTGATTTGCAGTCTTATTTACAGTCTAATTTGCAGTCTAATTTGCAGCCTAGTTTGCAGTTTGCAGTATAATTTGCAGTCTAATTTACAGTCTAATTTGCAGACTAATTTGCAGACTAATTTGCAGTCTAATTTGCAGTATACTTTGCAGTCATTTGCAGTCTAATTTGCAGTCTAATTTGCAGTCTGATTTGCAGTCTAATTTGCAGTTCCCAGTCTAATTCACAGTCTAATTTGCATTCTTATTTGCAGTCTAATTTGCAGTCTAATTTACAGTCTAATATACAGTCTAATTTACGGTCTAATTATAAGTCTAATTTACAGTCTAATTTGCGGTTTGCAGTCTAATTTGCAGTCTAATTTGCAGTTTGCAGTCTAATTTGCATTTTAATTTTCAGTCTAATATACAGTCTAATTTGCAGTCTTATTTGCAGTCTAATTTGCAGTCTAATTTGCAGCCTAATTTGCAGTCTAATTTGCAGTCTAATTTGCAGTCTAATTTGCAGTCTAATTTGCAGTCTAATTTGCAGTCCAATTTGCAGTCTAATTTACAGTCTAATTTGCAGTCTAATTTGCAGTCTAATTTGCAGTTTGCAGTCTAATTCGCAGTCTAATTTGCAGTCTAATTTGCAGTCTAATTTGCAGTTTGCAGTCTAATTTGCAGTTTGCAGTCTAATTTGCAGTCTAATTTGCAGTTTGCAGTCTAATTTGCAGTCTAATTTACAGTCTAATTTGCAGTCTAATTTGCAGTCTAATTTGCTGTTTGCAGTCTAATTTGCTGTTTGCAGTCAAATTTGCAGTTTGCTGTCTAATTTGCAGTCTAATTTACATTCTAATTTAAAGTCTAATTTGCAGTCTAATTTGCAGTTTGCAGTCTAATTTGCAGTCTAATTCGCAGTCTTATTTGCAGTCTAATTCGCAGTCTAATTCGCAGTCTAATTTGCAGTCTGATTTGCAGTTTGCAGTCTAATTTGCAGTCTAATTTACAGTCTAATTTGCAGACTAATTTGCAGACTAATTTGCAGTCTAATTTGCAGTATACTTTGCAGTCATTTGCAGTCTAATTTGCAGTCTAATTTGCAGTCTGATTTGCAGTCTAATTTGCAGTTCCCAGTCTAATTCACAGTCTAATTTGCATTCTTATTTGCAGTCTAATTTGCAGTCTAATTTGCAGTCTAATTTGCAGTCTAATTTGCAGTCTAATTTGCAGTCTAATTTGCAGTCCAATTTGCAGTCTAATTTGCAGTTTAATTTGCAGTTTATTTGCAGTCTAATTTGCAGTCTAATTTGCAGTCTAATTTGCAGTTCGCAGTCTAATTTGCAGTCTAATTTGCAGTCTAATTTGCAGTCTAATTTGCAGTCTAATTTGCAGTCTAATTTGCAGTCTAATTTGCAGTTTGCAGTCTAATTCGCAGTCTAATTTGCAGTCTAATTTGCAGTCTAATTTGCAGTTTGCAGTCTAATTTGCAGTTTGCAGTCTAATTTGCAGTCTAATTTGCAGTTTGCAGTCTAATTTGCAGTCTAATTTACAGTCTAATTTGCAGTCTAATTTGCAGTTTGCAGTCTAATTTGCAGTCTAATTTACAGTCTAATTTACAGTCTAGTTTGCAGTCTAATTTGCAGTCTAATTTGCAGTCTAGTTTGCAGTCTAGTTTGCAGTCTAATTTGCAGTCATTTTCAGTCTAATTTGCAGTCTAATTTGCAGTCTAATTTGCAGTCTATTTTGCAGTCTAATTTGCAGTCTAATTTGCAGTTTGATTTGCAGTCTTATTTACAGTCTAATTTGCAGTCTAATTTGCAGCCTAGTTTGCAGTTTGCAGTATAATTTGCAGTCTAATTTACAGTCTAATTTGCAGACTAATTTGCAGACTAATTTGCAGTCTAATTTGCAGTATACTTTGCAGTCATTTGCAGTCTAATTTGCAGTCTAATTTGCAGTCTGATTTGCAGTCTAATTTGCAGTTCCCAGTCTAATTCACAGTCTAATTTGCATTCTTATTTGCAGTCTAATTTGCAGTCTAATTTGCAGTCTAATTTGCAGTCTAATTTGCAGTCTAATTTGCAGTCCAATTTGCAGTCCAATTTGCAGTCTAATTTGCAGTTTGCAGTCTAATTTACAGTCTAATTTGCAGTCTAATTTGCAGTCTAATTTGCAGTCTAATTTGCAGTTTGCAGTCTAATTCGCAGTCTAATTTGCAGTCTAATTTGCAGTCTAATTTGCAGTTTGCAGTCTAATTTGCAGTTTGCAGTCTAATTTACAGTCTAATTTGCAGTCTAATTTGCAGTTTGCAGTTTAATTTGCAGTTTGCAGTCTAATTTGCAGTCTAATTTACAGTCTAATATACAGTCTAATTTACGGTCTAATTATAAGTCTAATTTACAGTCTAATTTGCGGTTTGCAGTCTAATTTGCAGTCTAATTTGCAGTTTGCAGTCTAATTTGCATTTTAATTTTCAGTCTAATATACAGTCTAATTTGCAGTCTTATTTGCAGTCTAATTTGCAGTCAAATTTGCAGCCTAATTTGCAGTCTAATTTGCAGTCTAATTTGCAGTCTAATTTGCAGTCTAATTTGCAGTCTAATTTGCAGTCCAATTTGCAGTCTAATTTACAGTCTAATTTGCAGTCTAATTTGCAGTCTAATTTGCAGTCTAATTTGCAGTTTGCAGTCTAATTCGCAGTCTAATTTGCAGTCTAATTTGCAGTCTAATTTGCAGTTTGCAGTCTAATTTGCAGTTTGCAGTCTAATTTGCAGTCTAATTTGCACTTTGCAGTCTAATTTGCAGTCTAATTTACAGTCTAATTTGCAGTCTAATTTGCAGTTTGCAGTCTAATTTGCAGTCTAATTTACAGTCTAATTTACAGTCTAGTTTGCAGTCTAATTTGCAGTCTAATTTGCAGTCTAGTTTGCAGTCTAGTTTGCAGTCTAATTTGCAGTCATTTTCAGTCTAATTTGCAGTCTAATTTGCAGTCTATTTTGCAGTCTAATTTGCAGTCTAATTTGCAGTTTGATTTGCAGTCTTATTTACAGTCTAATTTGCAGTCTAATTTGCAGCCTAGTTTGCAGTTTGCAGTATAATTTGCAGTCTAATTTACAGTCTAATTTGCAGACTAATTTGCAGACTAATTTGCAGTCTAATTTGCAGTATACTTTGCAGTCATTTGCAGTCTAATTTGCAGTCTAATTTGCAGTCTGATTTGCAGTCTAATTTGCAGTTCCCAGTCTAATTCACAGTCTAATTTGCATTCTTATTTGCAGTCTAATTTGCAGTCTAATTTACAGTCTAATATACAGTCTAATTTACGGTCTAATTATAAGTCTAATTTACAGTCTAATTTGCGGTTTGCAGTCTAATTTGCAGTCTAATTTGCAGTTTGCAGTCTAATTTGCATTTTAATTTTCAGTCTAATATACAGTCTAATTTGCAGTCTTATTTGCAGTCTAATTTGCAGTCTAATTTGCAGCCTAATTTGCAGTCTAATTTGCAGTCTAATTTGCAGTCTAATTTGCAGTCTAATTTACAGTCTAATTTGCAGTCTAATTTGCAGTCTAATTTGCAGTTTGCAGTCTAATTCGCAGTCTAATTTGCAGTCTAATTTGCAGTCTTATTTGCAGTTTGCAGTCTAATTTGCAGTTTGCAGTCTAATTTGCAGTCTAATTTGCAGTTTGCAGTCTAATTTGCAGTCTAATTTACAGTCTAATTTGCAGTCTAATTTGCAGTTTGCAGTCTAATTTGCAGTCTGATTTACAGTCTAATTTACAGTCTAGTTTGCAGTCTAATTTGCAGTCTAATTTGCAGTCTAGTTTGCAGTCTAGTTTGCAGTCTAATTTGCAGTCATTTTCAGTCTAATTTGCAGTCTAATTTGCAGTCTATTTTGCAGTCTAATTTGCAGTCTAATTTGCAGTTTGATTTGCAGTCTTATTTACAGTCTAATTTGCAGTCTAATTTGCAGCCTAGTTTGCAGTTTGCAGTATAATTTGCAGTCTAATTTACAGTCTAATTTGCAGACTAATTTGCAGACTAATTTGCAGTCTAATTTGCAGTATACTTTGCAGTCATTTGCAGTCTAATTTGCAGTCTAATTTGCAGTCTGATTTGCAGTCTAATTTGCAGTTCCCAGTCTAATTCACAGTCTAATTTGCATTCTTATTTGCAGTCTAATTTGCAGTCTAATTTGCAGTCTAATTTGCAGTCTAATTTGCAGTCTAATTTGCAGTCTAATTTGCAGTCCAATTTGCAGTCTAATTTGCAGTTTAATTTGCAGTTTATTTGCAGTCTAATTTGCAGTCTAATTTGCAGTCTAATTTGCAGTTCGCAGTCTAATTTGCAATCTAATTTGCAGTCTAATTTGCAGTCTAATTTGCAGTCTAATTTGCAGTCTAATTTTCAGTCTAATTTGCAGTCTAATTTGCAGTCTAATTTGCAGTCTAATTTTCAGTCTAATTTGCAGTTTGCAGTCTAATTTGCAGTTTGCAGTCTAATTTGCAGTCTAATTTACAGTCTAATTTACAGTCTAATTTGCAGTCTAATTTGCAGTCTAATTTGCAGTTTGCAGTCTAATTCGCAGTCTAATTTGCAGTCTATATTGCAGTTTGCAGTCTAATTTGCAGTTTGCAGTCTAATTTGCAGTCTAATTTGCAGTTTGCTGTCTAATTTGCAGTCTAATTTGCAGTCTAATTTGCTGTTTGCAGTCTAATTTGCTGTTTGCAGTCAAATTTGCAGTTTGCAGTCTAATTTGCAGTCTAATTTACATTCTAATTTAAAGTCTAATTTGCAGTCTAATTTGTAGTTTGCAGTCTAATTTGCAGTCTAATTCGCAGTCTAATTTGCAGTCTAATTCGCAGTCTAATTCGCAGTCTAATTTGCAGTCTGATTTGCAGTTTGCAGTCTAATTTGCAGTCTAATTTACAGTCTAATTTGCAGACTAATTTGCAGACTAATTTGCAGTCTAATTTGCAGTCTAATTTGCAGTCTGATTTGCAGTCTAATTTGCAGTTCCCAGTCTAATTCACAGTCTAATTTGCATTCTTATTTGCAGTCTAATTTGCAGTCTAATTTGCAGTCTAATTTGCAGTCTAATTTGCAGTCTAATTTGCAGTCTAATTTGCAGTCCAATTTGCAGTCTAATTTGCAGTTTAATTTGCAGTTTATTTGCAGTCTAATTTGCAGTCTAATTTGCAGTTCGCAGTCTAATTTGCAGTCTAATTTGCAGTCTAATTTGCAGTCTAATTTGCAGTCTAATTTGCAGTCTAATTTGCAGTCTAATTTGCAGTCTAATTTGCAGTCTAATTTTCAGTCTAATTTGCAGTTTGCAGTCTAATTTGCAGTCTAATTTACAGTCTAATTTACAGTCTAATTTGCAGTCTAATTTGCAGTCTAATTTGCAGTTTGCAGTCTAATTCGCAGTCTAATTTGCAGTCTATATTGCAGTTTGCAGTCTAATTTGCAGTTTGCAGTCTAATTTGCAGTCTAATTTGCAGTTTGATGTCTAATTTGCAGTCTAATTTGCAGTCTAATTTGCTGTTTGCAGTCTAATTTGCTGTTTGCAGTCAAATTTGCAGTTTGCAGTCTAATTTGCAGTCTAATTTACATTCTAATTTAAAGTCTAATTTGCAGTCTAATTTGCAGTTTGCAGTCTAATTTGCAGTCTAATTCGCAGTCTAATTTGCAGTCTAATTCGCAGTCTAATTCGCAGTCTAATTTGCAGTCTGATTTGCAGTTTGCAGTCTAATTTGCAGTCTAATTTACAGTCTAATTTGCAGTCTAATTTGCAGTCTAATTTACAGTCTAATTTGCAGTCTAATTCGCAGTCTAATTCGCAGTCTAATTTTCAGTCTAATTTGCAGTCTAATTTGCAGTCTGATTTGCAGTTTGCAGTCTAATTTGCAGTCTAATTTACAGTCTAATTTGCAGTCTAATTAACAGTTTAATATACAGTCTAATTTGCAGTCTAATTTACAGTCTAATTTGCATTCTAATTTGCAGTCTAATTTGCAGCCTAGTTTGCAGTTTGCAGTCTAATTTGCAGTCTAATTTACAGACTAATTTGCAGACTAATTTGCAGTCTAATTTGCAGTATACTTTGCAGTCATTTGCAGTATAATTTGCAGTCTAATTTGCAGTCTGATTTGCTGTCTATGTGGAATCTAATTTGCAGTTTGCAGTCTAATTTGCATTTTAATTTTCAGTCTAATATACAGTCTAATTTGCATTCTTATTTGCAGTCTAATTTGCAGCCTAATTTGCAGCCTAATTTGCAGTCTAATTTGCAGTCTAATTTGCAGTCTAATTTGCAGTCTAATTTGCAGTCTAATTTGCCGTCCAATTTGCAGTCTAATTTACAGTCTAATTTGCAGTCTAATTTGCAGTCTAATTTGCAGTTTGCAGTCTAATTCGCAGTCCAATTTGCAGTCTAATTTGCAGTCTAATTTGCAGTTTGCAGTCTAATTTGCAGTTTGCAGTCTAATTTTCAGTCTAATTTGCAGTTTGCAGTCTAATTTGCAGTCTAATTTGCAGTCTAATTTGCAGTCTCATTTGCAGTTTGCAGTCTAATTTGCAGTTTGCAGGCTTATTTGCAGTCTAATTTACAGTCTAATTTACAGTCTAGTTTGCAGTCTAATTTGCAGTTTGCAGTCTAATTTGCAGTCCAATTTGCAGTCTAGTTTGCAGTCTAGTTTGCAGTCTAATTTGCAGTCATTTGCAGTCTAGTTTGCAGTCTAATTTGCAGTCTATTTTGCAGTCTAATTTGCAGTCTAATTTGCAGTTTGATTTGCAGTCTTATTTACAGTCTAATTTGCAGTCTAATTTGCAGCCTAGTTTGCAGTTTGCAGTCTAATTTGCAGTCTAATTTGCAGTCTAATTGACAGTTTAATTTGCAGTCTAATTTGCAGTCTAATTTGCAGTTTGCGGTCTAATTTGCACTCTAATTTGCAGTTTGCAGTCTAATTTGTAGTCTAATTAACAGTCTAATATAGGGTCTAATTATAAGTCTAATTTACAGTCTAATTTGCTGTTTGCAGTCTAATTTGCAGTCTAATTTGCAGTTTGCAGTCTAATTTGCATTTTATTTTTCAGTCTAATATAAAGTCTAATTTGCAGTCTTATTTGCAGTCTAATTTGCAGTCTAATTTGCAGCCTAATTTGCAGCCTAGTTTGCAGTTTGCAGTATAATTTGCAGTCTAATTTACAGTCTAATTTGCAGACTAATTTGCAGACTAATTTGCAGTCTAATTTGCAGTATACTTTGCAGTCATTTGCAGTCTAATTTGCAGTCTAATTTGCAGTCTGATTTGCAGTCTAATTTGCAGTTCCCAGTCTAATTCACAGTCTAATTTGCATTCTTATTTGCAGTCTAATTTGCAGTCTAATTTGCAGTCTAATTTGCAGTCTAATTTGCAGTCTAATTTGCAGTCTAATTTGCAGTCCAATTTGCAGTCTAATTTGCAGTCTAATTTGCAGTTTAATTTGCAGTTTATTTGCAGTCTAATTTGCAGTCTAATTTGCAGTCTAATTTGCAGTTCGCAGTCTAATTTGCAGTCTAATTTGCAGTCTAATTTGCAGTCTAATTTGCAGTCTAATTTGCAGTCTAATTTGCAGTCTAATTTGCAGTCTAATTTGCAGTCTAATTTTCAGTCTAATTTGCAGTTTGCAGTCTAATTTGCAGTCTAATTTACAGTCTAATTTGCAGTCTAATTTGCAGTCTAATTTGCAGTCTAATTTGCAGTTTGCAGTCTAATTCGCAGTCTAATTTGCAGTCTATATTGCAGTTTGCAGTCTAATTTGCAGTTTGCAGTCTAATTTGCAGTCTAATTTGCAGTTTGCTGTCTAATTTGCAGTCTAATTTGCAGTCTAATTTGCTGTTTGCAGTCTAATTTGCTGTTTGCAGTCAAATTTGCAGTTTGCAGTCTAATTTGCAGTTTAATTTACATTCTAATTTAAAGTCTAATTTGCAGTCTAATTTGCAGTTTGCAGTCTAATTTGCAGTCTAATTCGCAGTCTAATTCGCAGTCTAATTTCCAGTCTAATTTGCAGTCTAATTTGCAGTCTGATTTGCAGTTTGCAGTCTAATTTGCAGTCTAATTTACAGTCTAATTTGCAGTCTAATTTGCAGTCTAATTTACAGTCTAATTTGCAGTCTAATTCGCAGTCTAATTCGCAGTCTAATTTCCAGTCTAATTTGCAGTCTAATTTGCAGTCTGATTTGCAGTTTGCAGTCTAATTTGCAGTCTAATTTACAGTCTAATTTGCATTCTAATTTGCAATCTAATTTGTAGCCTAGTTTGCAGTTTGCAGTATAATTTGCAGTCTAATTTACAGACTAATTTGCAGACTAATTTGCAGTATACTTTGCAGTCATTTGCAGTCTAATTTGCAGTCTAATTTGCAGTCTGATTTGCTGTCTATGTGGAATCTAATTTGCAGTTTGCAGTCTAATTTGCATTTTAATTTTCAGTCTAATATACAGTCTAATTTGCAGTCTTATTTGCAGTCTAATTTGCAGCCTAATTTGCAGCCTAATTTGCAGTCTAATTTGCAGTCTAATTTGCAGTCTAATTTGCAGTCTAATTTGCAGTCTAATTTGCAGTCCAATTTGCAGTCTAATTTACAGTCTAATTTGCTGTCTAATTTGCAGTCTAATTTGCAGTTTGCAGTCTAATTCGCAGTCCAATTTGCAGTCTAGTTTGCAGTCTAATTCGCAGTCTAATTCGCAGTCTAATTTGCAGTCTAATTTGCAGTCTAATTTGCAGTCTAATTTGCAGTTTGCAGTCTAATTTTCAGTCTAATTTGCAGTTTGCAGTCTAATTTGCAGTCTAATTTGCAGTCTAATTTGCAGTCTCATTTGCAGTTTGCAGTCTAATTTGCAGTTTGCAGGCTTATTTGCAGTCTAATTTACAGTCTAATTTACAGTCTTGTTTGCAGTCTAATTTGCAGTTTGCAGTCTAATTTGCAGTCCAATTTGCAGTCTAGTTTGCAGTCTAGTTTGCAGTCTAATTTGCAGTCATTTGCAGTCTAGTTTGCAGTCTAATTTGCAGTCTAATTTGCAGTTTGATTTGCAGTCTTATTTACAGTCTAATTTGCAGTCTAATTTGCAGCCTAGTTTGCAGTTTGCAGTCTAATTTGCAGTCTAATTTGCAGTCTAATTGACAGTTTAATTTGCAGTATAATTTGCAGTCTAATTTGCAGTTTGCGGTCTAATTTGCACTCTAATTTGCAGTTTGCAGTCTAATTTGTAGTCTAATTAACAGTCTAATATACAGGCCATTTTTATTGTCTAATTATAAGTCTAATTTACAGTCTAATTTGCGGTTTGCAGTCTAATTTGCAGTCTAATTTGCAGTTTGCAGTCTAATTTGCATTTTATTTTTCAGTCTAATATAAAGTCTAATTTGCAGTCTGATTTGCAGTCTAATTTGCAGTCTAATTTGCAGCCTAATTTGCAGTCTAATTTGCAGTCTAATTTGCAGTCTAATTTGCAGTCTAATTTGCAGTCCAATTTGCAGTCGAATTTACAGTCTAATTTGCAGTCTAATTTGCAGTCTAATTTGCAGTTTGCAGTCTAATTCGCAGTCTAATTTGCAGTCTAATTTGCAGTTTGCAGTCTAATTTGCAGTTTGCAGTCTAATTTGCAGTCTAATTTGCAGTTTGCAGTCTAATTTGCATCCTAATTTACAGTCTCATTTGCAGTCTAATTTGCAGTTTGCAGTCTAATTTGCAGTTTGCAGTCTAATTTGCAGTCTAATTTACAGTCTAATTTACAGTCTAGTTTGCAGTCTAATTTGCAGTTTGCAGTCTAATTTGCAGTCTAATTTGCAGTCTAGTTTGCAGTCTAGTTTGCAGTCTAATTTGCAGTCATTTGCAGTCTAATTTGTAGTCTATTTTGCAGTCTAATTTGCAGTCTAATTTGCAGTCTAATTTGCAGTCTAATTTGCAGTCCAATTTGCAGTCTAATTTACAGTCTAATTTGCTGTCTAATTTGCAGTCTAATTTGCAGTTTGCAGTCTAATTCGCAGTCCAATTTGCAGTCTAATTTGCAGTCTAATTCGCAGTCTAATTCGCAGTCTAATTTGCAGTCTAATTTGCAGTCTAATTTGCAGTCTAATTTGCAGTTTGCAGTCTAATTTTCAGTCTAATTTGCAGTTTGCAGTCTAATTTGCAGTCTAATTTGCAGTCTAATTTGCAGTCTCATTTGCAGTTTGCAGTCTAATTTGCAGTTTGCAGGCTTATTTGCAGTCTAATTTACAGTCTAATTTACAGTCTTGTTTGCAGTCTAATTTGCAGTTTGCAGTCTAATTTGCAGTCCAATTTGCAGTCTAGTTTGCAGTCTAGTTTGCAGTCTAATTTGCAGTCATTTGCAGTCTAGTTTGCAGTCTAATTTGCAGTCTAATTTGCAGTTTGATTTGCAGTCTTATTTACAGTCTAATTTGCAGTCTAATTTGCAGCCTAGTTTGCAGTTTGCAGTCTAATTTGCAGTCTAATTTGCAGTCTAATTGACAGTTTAATTTGCAGTATAATTTGCAGTCTAATTTGCAGTTTGCGGTCTAATTTGCACTCTAATTTGCAGTTTGCAGTCTAATTTGTAGTCTAATTAACAGTCTAATATACAGGCCATTTTTATTGTCTAATTATAAGTCTAATTTACAGTCTAATTTGCGGTTTGCAGTCTAATTTGCAGTCTAATTTGCAGTTTGCAGTCTAATTTGCATTTTATTTTTCAGTCTAATATAAAGTCTAATTTGCAGTCTGATTTGCAGTCTAATTTGCAGTCTAATTTGCAGCCTAATTTGCAGTCTAATTTGCAGTCTAATTTGCAGTCTAATTTGCAGTCTAATTTGCAGTCCAATTTGCAGTCGAATTTACAGTCTAATTTGCAGTCTAATTTGCAGTCTAATTTGCAGTTTGCAGTCTAATTCGCAGTCTAATTTGCAGTCTAATTTGCAGTTTGCAGTCTAATTTGCAGTTTGCAGTCTAATTTGCAGTCTAATTTGCAGTTTGCAGTCTAATTTGCATCCTAATTTACAGTCTCATTTGCAGTCTAATTTGCAGTTTGCAGTCTAATTTGCAGTTTGCAGTCTAATTTGCAGTCTAATTTACAGTCTAATTTACAGTCTAGTTTGCAGTCTAATTTGCAGTTTGCAGTCTAATTTGCAGTCTAATTTGCAGTCTAGTTTGCAGTCTAGTTTGCAGTCTAATTTGCAGTCATTTGCAGTCTAATTTGTAGTCTATTTTGCAGTCTATTTTGCAGTCTAATTTGCAGTCTAATTTGCAGTTTGATTTGCAGTCTTATTTACAGTCTAATTTGCAGTCTAATTTGCAGCCTAGTTTGCAGTTTGCAGTATAATTTGCAGTCTAATTTACAGTCTAATTTGCAGACTAATTTGCAGACTAATTTGCAGTCTAATTTGCAGTATACTTTGCAGTCATTTGCAGTCTAATTTGCAGTCTAATTTGCAGTCTGATTTGCAGTCTAATTTGCAGTTCCCAGTCTAATTCACAGTCTAATTTGCATTCTTATTTGCAGTCTAATTTGCAGTCTAATTTGCAGTCTAATTTGCAGTCTAATTTGCAGTCTAATTTGCAGTCTAATTTGCAGTTTAATTTGCAGTTTATTTGCAGTCTAATTTGCAGTCTAATTTGCAGTCTAATTTGCAGTTCGCAGTCTAATTTGCAGTCTAATTTGCAGTCTAATTTGCAGTCTAATTTGCAGTCTAATTTGCAGTCTAATTTGCAGTCTAATTTGCAGTCTAATTTGCAGTCTAATTTGCAGTTTGCAGTCTAATTTGCAGTTTGCAGTCTAATTCGCAGTCTAATTTGCAGTCTATATTGCAGTTTGCAGTCTAATTTGCAGTTTGCAGTCTAATTTGCAGTCTAATTTGCAGTTTGCTGTCTAATTTGCAGTCTAATTTGCAGTCTAATTTGCTGTTTGCAGTCTAATTTGCTGTTTGCAGTCAAATTTGCAGTTTGCAGTCTAATTTGCAGTCTAATTTACATTCTAATTTAAAGTCTAATTTGCAGTCTAATTTGCAGTTTGCAGTCTAATTTGCAGTCTAATTCGCAGTCTAATTCGCAGTCTAATTTCCAGTCTAATTTGCAGTCTAATTTGCAGTCTGATTTGCAGTTTGCAGTCTAATTTGCAGTCTAATTTACAGTCTAATTTGCAGTCTAATTTGCAGTCTAATTTACACTCTAATTTGCAGTCTAATTCGCAGTCTAATTCGCAGTCCAATTTGCAGTCTAATTCGCAGTCTAATTCGCAGTCTAATTTCCAGTCTAATTTGCAGTCTAATTTGCAGTCTAATTTGCAGTTTGCAGTCTAATTTTCAGTCTAATTTGCAGTTTGCAGTCTAATTTGCAGTCTAATTTGCAGTTTGCAGTCTAATTTGCAGTTTGCAGGCTTATTTGCAGTCTAATTTACAGTCTAATTTACAGTCTAGTTTGCAGTCTAATTTGCAGTTTGCAGTCTAGTTTGCAGTCTAATTTGCAGTCATTTGCAGTGTAGTTTGCAGTCTAATTTGCAGTCTAATTTGCAGTTTGATTTGCAGTCTTATTTACAGTCTAATTTGCAGTCTAATTTGCAGCCTAGTTTGCAGTCTAATTTGCAGTCTAATTTGCAGTCTAATTGACAGTTTAATTTGCAGTATAATTTGCAGTCTAATTTGCAGTTTGCGGTCTAATTTGCACTCTAATTTGCAGTTTGCAGTCTAATTTGTAGTCTAATTAACAGTCTAATATACAGGCCATTTTTATTGTCTAATTATAAGTCTAATTTACAGTCTAATTTGCGGTTTGCAGTCTAATTTGCAGTCTAATTTGCAGTTTGCAGTCTAATTTGCATTTTATTTTTCAGTCTAATATAAAGTCTAATTTGCAGTCTTATTTGCAGTCTAATTTGCAGTCTAATTTGCAGCCTAATTTGCAGTCTAATTTGCAGTCTAATTTGCAGTCTAATTTGCAGTCTAACTTGCAGTCCGATTTGCAGTCGAATTTACAGTCTAATTTGCAGTCTAATTTGCAGTCTAATTTGCAGTTTGCAGTCTAATTCGCAGTCTAATTTGCAGGCTTATTTGCAGTTTGCAGTCTAATTTGCAGTTTGCAGTCTAATTTGCAGTCTAATTTGCAGTTTGCGGTCTAATTTGCATCCTAATTTACAGTCTCATTTGCAGTCTAATTTGCAGTTTGCAGTCTAATTTGCAGTTTGCAGTCTAATTTGCAGTCTAATTTACAGTCTAATTTACAGTCTAGTTTGCAGTCTAATTTGCAGTTTGCAGTCTAATTTGCAGTCTAGTTTGCAGTCTAGTTTGCAGTCTAATTTGCAGTCATTTGCAGTCTAATTTGTAGTCTATTTTGCAGTCTATTTTGCAGTCTAATTTGCAGTCTAATTTGCAGTTTGATTTGCAGTCTTATTTACAGTCTAATTTGCAGTCTAATTTGCAGCCTAGTTTGCAGTTTGCAGTATAATTTGCAGTCTAATTTACAGTCTAATTTGCAGACTAATTTGCAGACTAATTTGCAGTCTAATTTGCAGTATACTTTGCAGTCATTTGCAGTCTAATTTGCAGTCTAATTTGCAGTCTGATTTGCAGTCTAATTTGCAGTTCCCAGTCTAATTCACAGTCTAATTTGCATTCTTATTTGCAGTCTAATTTGCAGTCTAATTTGCAGTCTAATTTGCAGTCTAATTTGCAGTTTGCTGTCTAATTTGCAGTCTAATTTGCAGTCTAATTTGCTGTTTGCAGTCTAATTTGCTGTTTGCAGTCAAATTTGCAGTTTGCAGTCTAATTTGCAGTCTAATTTACATTCTAATTTAAAGTCTAATTTGCAGTCTAATTTGCAGTTTGCAGTCTAATTTGCAGTCTAATTCGCAGTCTAATTCGCAGTCTAATTTCCAGTCTAATTTGCAGTCTAATTTGCAGTCTGATTTGCAGTTTGCAGTCTAATTTGCAGTCTAATTTACAGTCTAATTTGCAGTCTAATTTGCAGTCTAATTTACAGTCTAATTTGCAGTCTAATTCGCAGTCTAATTCGCAGTCCAATTTGCAGTCTAATTCGCAGTCTAATTCGCAGTCTAATTTCCAGTCTAATTTGCAGTCTAATTTGCAGTCTAATTTGCAGTTTGCAGTCTAATTTTCAGTCTAATTTGCAGTTTGCAGTCTAATTTGCAGTCTAATTTGCAGTCTAATTTGCAGTCTCATTTGCAGTTTGCAGTCTAATTTGCAGTTTGCAGGCTTATTTGCAGTCTAATTTACAGTCTAATTTACAGTCTAGTTTGCAGTCTAATTTGCAGTTTGCAGTCTAATTTGCAGTCCAATTTGCAGTCTAGTTTGCAGTCTAGTTTGCAGTCTAATTTGCAGTCATTTGCAGTCTAGTTTGCAGTCTAATTTGCAGTCTAATTTGCAGTTTGATTTGCAGTCTTATTTACAGTCTAATTTGCAGTCTAATTTGCAGCCTAGTTTGCAGTTTGCAGTCTAATTTGCAGTCTAATTTGCAGTCTAATTGACAGTTTAATTTGCAGTATAATTTGCAGTCTAATTTGCAGTTTGCGGTCTAATTTGCACTCTAATTTGCAGTTTGCAGTCTAATTTGTAGTCTAATTAACAGTCTAATATACAGGCCATTTTTATTGTCTAATTATAAGTCTAATTTACAGTCTAATTTGCGGTTTGCAGTCTAATTTGCAGTCTAATTTGCAGTTTGCAGTCTAATTTGCATTTTATTTTTCAGTCTAATATAAAGTCTAATTTGCAGTCTTATTTGCAGTCTAATTTGCAGTCTAATTTGCAGCCTAATTTGCAGTCTAATTTGCAGTCTAATTTGCAGTCTAATTTGCAGTCTAACTTGCAGTCCGATTTGCAGTCGAATTTACAGTCTAATTTGCAGTCTAATTTGCAGTCTAATTTGCAGTTTGCAGTCTAATTCGCAGTCTAATTTGCAGGCTTATTTGCAGTTTGCAGTCTAATTTGCAGTTTGCAGTCTAATTTGCAGTCTAATTTGCAGTTTGCAGTCTAATTTGCATCCTAATTTACAGTCTCATTTGCAGTCTAATTTGCAGTTTGCAGTCTAATTTGCAGTTTGCAGTCTAATTTGCAGTCTAATTTACAGTCTAATTTACAGTCTAGTTTGCAGTCTAATTTGCAGTTTGCAGTCTAATTTGCAGTCTAGTTTGCAGTCTAGTTTGCAGTCAAATTTGCAGTCATTTGCAGTCTAATTTGTAGTCTATTTTGCAGTCTATTTTGCAGTCTAATTTGCAGTCTAATTTGCAGTTTGATTTGCAGTCTTATTTACAGTCTAATTTGCAGTCTAATTTGCAGCCTAGTTTGCAGTTTGCA
This sequence comes from Allacma fusca, assembly GCA_947179485.1. NCBI lineage: Eukaryota > Metazoa > Arthropoda > Collembola > Symphypleona > Sminthuridae > Allacma > Allacma fusca. The sequence goes on from OX359246.1 coordinate 41,780,449, forward strand.
GTATAATTTGCAGTCTAATTTACAGTCTAATTTGCAGACTAATTTGCAGACTAATTTGCAGTCTAATTTGCAGTATACTTTGCAGTCATTTGCAGTCTAATTTGCAGTCTAATTTGCAGTCTGATTTGCAGTCTAATTTGCAGTTCCCAGTCTAATTCACAGTCTAATTTGCATTCTTATTTGCAGTCTAATTTGCAGTCTAATTTGCAGTCTAATTTGCAGTCTAATTTGCAGTTTAATTTGCAGTTTATTTGCAGTCTAATTTGCAGTCTAATTTGCAGTCTAATTTGCAGTTCGCAGTCTAATTTGCAGTCTAATTTGCAGTCTAATTTGCAGTCTAATTTGCAGTCTAATTTGCAGTCTAATTTGCAGTCTAATTTGCAGTCTAATTTGCAGTCTAATTTGCAGTTTGCAGTCTAATTTGCAGTTTGCAGTCTAATTCGCAGTCTAATTTGCAGTCTATATTGCAGTTTGCAGTCTAATTTGCAGTTTGCAGTCTAATTTGCAGTCTAATTTGCAGTTTGCTGTCTAATTTGCAGTCTAATTTGCAGTCTAATTTGCTGTTTGCAGTCTAATTTGCTGTTTGCAGTCAAATTTGCAGTTTGCAGTCTAATTTGCAGTCTAATTTACATTCTAATTTAAAGTCTAATTTGCAGTCTAATTTGCAGTTTGCAGTCTAATTTGCAGTCTAATTCGCAGTCTAATTCGCAGTCTAATTTCCAGTCTTATTTGCAGTCTAATTTGCAGTCTGATTTGCAGTTTGCAGTCTAATTTGCAGTCTAATTTACAGTCTAATTTGCAGTCTAATTTGCAGTCTAATTTACAGTCTAATTTGCAGTCTAATTCGCAGTCTAATTCGCAGTCCAATTTGCAGTCTAATTTGCAGTCTAATTTGCAGTCTGATTTGCAGTTTGCAGTCTAATTTGCAGTCTAATTTACAGTCTAATTTGCAGTCTAATTTGCAGTCTAATTTACAGTCTAATTTGCAGTCTAATTTACAGTCTAATTTGCATTCTAATTTGCAGTCTAATTTGCAGCCTAGTTTGCAGTTTGCAGTATAATTTGCAATCTAATTTACAGACTAATTTGCAGACTAATTTGCAGTCTAATTTGCAGTATACTTTGCAGTCATTTGCAGTCTAATTTGCAGTCTAATTTGCAGTCTGATTTGCTGTCTATGTGGAATCTAATTTGCAGTTTGCAGTCTAATTTGCATTTTAATTTTCAGTCTAATATACAGTCTAATTTGCAGTCTTATTTGCAGTCTAAATTGCAGCCTAATTTGCAGCCTAATTTGCAGTCTAATTTGCAGTCTAATTTGCAGTCTAATTTGCAGTCTAATTTGCAGTCTAATTTGCAGTCCAATTTGCAGTCTAATTTACAGTCTAATTTGCTGTCTAATTTGCAGTCTAATTTGCAGTTTGCAGTCTAATTCGCAGTCCAATTTGCAGTCTAATTTGCAGTCTAATTCGCAGTCTAATTCGCAGTCTAATTTCCAGTCTAATTTGCAGTCTAATTTGCAGTCTAATTTGCAGTTTGCAGTCTAATTTTCAGTCTAATTTGCAGTTTGCAGTCTAATTTTCAGTCTAATTTGCAGTCTAATTTGCAGTCTCATTTGCAGTTTGCAGTCTAATTTGCAGTTTGCAGGCTTATTTGCAGTCTAATTTACGGTCTAATTTACAGTCTAGTTTGCAGTCTAATTTGCAGTTTGCAGTCTAATTTGCAGTCCAATTTGCAGTCTAGTTTGCAGTCTAGTTTGCAGTCTAATTTGCAGTCATTTGCAGTCTAGTTTGCAGTCTAATTTGCAGTCTATTTTGCAGTCTAATTTGCAGTCTAATTTGCAGTTTGATTTGCAGTCTTATTTACAGTCTAATTTGCAGTCTAATTTGCAGCCTAGTTTGCAGTTTGCAGTCTAATTTGCAGTCTAATTTGCAGTCTAATTGACAGTTTAATTTGCAGTATAATTTGCAGTCTAATTTGCAGTTTGCGGTCTAATTTGCACTCTAATTTGCAGTTTGCAGTCTAATTTGTAGTCTAATTAACAGTCTAATATACAGGCCATTTTTATTGTCTAATTATAAGTCTAATTTACAGTCTAATTTGCGGTTTGCAGTCTAATTTGCAGTCTAATTTGCAGTTTGCAGTCTAATTTGCATTTTATTTTTCAGTCTAATATAAAGTCTAATTTGCAGTCTTATTTGCAGTCTAATTTGCAGTCTAATTTGCAGCCTAATTTGCAGTCTAATTTGCAGTCTAATTTGCTGTCTAATTTGCAGTCTAATTTGCAGTCTAATTTGCAATCCAATTTGCAGTCGAATTTACAGTCTAATTTGCAGTCTAATTTGCAGTCTAATTTGCAGTTTGCAGTCTAATTCGCAGTCTAATTTGCAGTCTAATTTGCAGTTTGCAGTATAATTTGCAGTTTGCAGTCTAATTTGCAGTCTAATTTACAGTCTAATTTACAGTCTAGTTTGCAGTCTAATTTGCAGTTTGCAGTCTAATTTGCAGTCTAATTTGCAGTCTAGTTTGCAGTCTAGTTTGCAGTCTAATTTGCAGTCATTTGCAGTCTAATTTGCAGTCTATTTTGCAGTCTATTTTGCAGTCTAATTTGCAGTCTAATTTGCAGTTTGATTTGCAGTCTTATTTGCAGTCTAATTTGCAGTCTAATTTGCAGCCTAGTTTGCAGTTTGCAGTATAATTTTCAGACTAATTTGCAGTCTAATTTGCAGTATACTTTGCAGTCATTTGCAGTCTAATTTGCAGTCTAATTTGCAGTCTGATTTGCAGTCTAATTTGCAGTTCCCAGTCTAATTCACAGTCTAATTTGCATTCTTATTTGCAGTCTAATTTGCAGTCTAATTTGCAGTCTAATTTGCAGTCTAATTTGCAGTCTAATTTGCAGTTTAATTTGCAGTTTATTTGCAGTCTAATTTGCAGTCTAATTTGCAGTCTAATTTGCAGTTCGCAGTCTAATTTGCAGTCTAATTTGCAGTCTAATTTGCAGTCTAATTTGCAGTCTAATTTGCAGTCTAATTTGCAGTCTAATTTGCAGTGTAATTTGCAGTTCGCAGTCTAATTTGCAGTCTAATTTACAGTCTAATTTACAGTCTAATTTGCAGTCTAATTTGCAGTCTAATTTGCAGTTTGCAGTCTAATTCGCAGTCTAATTTGCAGTCTATATTGCAGTTTGCAGTCTAATTTTCAGTTTGCAGTCTAATTTGCAGTCTAATTTGCAGTTTGCTGTCTAATTTGCAGTCTAATTTACAGTCTAATTTGCAGTCTAATTTGCAGTCTAATTTGCTGTTTGCAGTCAAATTTGCAGTTTGCAGTCTAATTTGCAGTCTAATTTACAGTCTAATTTAAAGTCTAATTTGCAGTCTAATTTGCAGCCTAATTTGCAGCCTAATTTGCAGTCTAATTTGCAGTCTAATTTGCAGTCTAATTTGCAGTCTAATTTGCAGTCTAATTTGCAATCCAATTTGCAGTCGAATTTACAGTCTAATTTGCAGTCTAATTTGCAGTCTAATTTGCAGTTTGCAGTCTAATTCGCAGTCTAATTTGCAGTCTAATTTGCAGTCTAATTTGCAGTTTGCAGTCTAATTTGCAGTTTGCAGTCTAATTTGCAGTCTAATTTGCAGTTTGCAGTCTAATTTGCAGCCTAATTTACAGTCTCATTTGCAGTCTAATTTGCAGTTTGCAGTCTAATTTGCAGTTTGCAGTCTAATTTGCAGTCTAATTTACAGTCTAATTTACAGTCTAGTTTGCAGTCTAATTTGCAGTTTGCAGTCTAATTTGCAGTCTAATTTGCAGTCTAGTTTGCAGTCTAGTTTGCAGTCTAATTTGCAGTCATTTGCAGTCTAATTTGCAGTCTATTTTGCAGTCTATTTTGCAGTCTAATTTGCAGTCTAATTTGCAGTTTGATTTGCAGTCTTATTTGCAGTCTAATTTGCAGTCTAATTTGCAGCCTAGTTTGCAGTTTGCAGTATAATTTTCAGACTAATTTGCAGTCTAATTTGCAGTATACTTTGCAGTCATTTGCAGTCTAATTTGCAGTCTAATTTGCAGTCTGATTTGCAGTCTAATTTGCAGTTCCTAGTCTAATTCACAGTCTAATTTGCATTCTTATTTGCAGTCTAATTTGCAGTCTAATTTGCAGTCTAATTTGCAGTCTAATTTGCAGTCTAATTTGCAGTTTAATTTGCAGTTTATTTGCAGTCTAATTTGCAGTCTAATTTGCAGTCTAATTTGCAGTTCGCAGTCTAATTTGCAGTCTAATTTGCAGTCTAATTTGCAGTCTAATTTGCAGTCTAATTTGCAGTCTAATTTGCAGTCTAATTTGCAGTCTAATTTGCAGTCTAATTTGCAGTTCGCAGTCTAATTTGCAGTCTAATTTACAGTCTAATTTACAGTCTAATTTGCAGTCTAATTTGCAGTCTAATTTGCAGTTTGCAGTCTAATTCGCAGTCTAATTTGCAGTCTATATTGCAGTTTGCAGTCTAATTTTCAGTTTGCAGTCTAATTTGCAGTCTAATTTGCAGTTTGCTGTCTAATTTGCAGTCTAATTTACAGTCTAATTTGCAGTCTAATTTGCAGTCTAATTTGCTGTTTGCAGTCAAATTTGCAGTTTGCAGTCTAATTTGCAGTCTAATTTACAGTCTAATTTAAAGTCTAATTTGCAGTCTAATTTGCAGTTTGCAGTCTAATTTGCAGTCTAATTCGCAGTCTAATTTGCAGTCTAATTTGCAGTCTGATTTGCAGTTTGCAGTCTAATTTGCAGTCTAATTTACAGTCTAATTTGCAGTCTAATTTGCAGTCTAATTTACAGTCTAATTGCAGTCTAATTAACAGTCTAATTTGCATTCTAATTTGCAGTCTAATTTGCAGCCTAGTTTGCAGTTTGCAGTCTAATTTGCAGTCTAATTTACAGACTAATTTGCAGACTAATTTGCAGTCTAATTTGCAGTATACTTTGCAGTCATTTGCAGTCTAATTTGCAGTCTAATTTGCAGTCTGATTTGCAGTCTATGTGGAATATAATTTGCAGTCTAATTTGCAGTCTAATTTGCAGTCTAATTTGCAGTTCGCAGTCTAATTCACAGTCTAATTTGCATTTTAATTTGCAGTCTAATTTGCAGTCTAATTTGCAGTCTAATTTGCAGTCTAATTTGCAGTCTAATTTGCAGTCCAATTTTGCAGTCTAATTTGCAGTTTAATTTGCAGTTTTTTTGCAGTCTAATTTGCAGTCTAATTTGCAGTCTAGTTTGCAGTTTGCAGTCTAATTTAAAGTCTAATGTGCAGTCTAATTTGCAGTTTAATTTACAGTCTATTTTGCAGTCTAATTTGCAGTCTAATTTGCTGTCTAATTTGCAGCCTAGTTTGCAGTTTGCAGTATAATTTGCAGTCTAATTTACAGTCTAATTTGCAGACTAATTTGCAGACTAATTTGCAGTCTAATTTGCAGTATACTTTGCAGTCATTTGCAGTCTAATTTGCAGTCTAATTTGCAGTCTGATTTGCAGTCTAATTTGCAGTTCCCAGTCTAATTCACAGTCTAATTTGCATTCTTATTTGCAGTCTAATTTGCAGTCTAATTTGCAGTCTAATTTGCAGTCTAATTTGCAGTTTAATTTGCAGTTTATTTGCAGTCTAATTTGCAGTCTAATTTGCAGTCTAATTTGCAGTTCGCAGTCTAATTTGCAGTCTAATTTGCAGTCTAATTTGCAGTCTAATTTGCAGTCTAATTTGCAGTCTAATTTGCAGTCTAATTTGCAGTCTAATTTGCAGTTTGCAGTCTAATTTGCAGTCTAATTTACAGTCTAATTTACAGTCTAATTTGCAGTCTAATTTGCAGTCTAATTTGCAGTTTGCAGTCTAATTTGCAGTCTAATTTGCAGTCTATATTGCAGTTTGCAGTCTAATTTTCAGTTTGCAGTCTAATTTGCAGTCTAATTTGCAGTTTGCTGTCTAATTTGCAGTCTAATTTACAGTCTAATTTGCAGTCTAATTTGCAGTCTAATTTGCTGTTTGCAGTCAAATTTGCAGTTTGCAGTCTAATTTGCAGTCTAATTTACAGTCTAATTTAAAGTCTAATTTGCAGTCTAATTTGCAGTTTGCAGTCTAATTTGCAGTCTAATTCGCAGTCTAATTCGCAGTCTAATTTGCAGTCTAATTTGCAGTCTGATTTGCAGTTTGCAGTCTAATTTGCAGTCTAATTTACAGTCTAATTTGCAGTCTAATTTGCAGTCTAATTTACAGTCTAATTGCAGTCTAATTAACAGTCTAATTTGCATTCTAATTTGCAGTCTAATTTGCAGCCTAGTTTGTAGTTTGCAGTCTAATTTGCAGTCTAATTTACAGACTAATTTGCAGACTAATTTGCAGTCTAATTTGCAGTATACTTTGCAGTCATTTGCAGTCTAATTTGCAGTCTAATTTGCAGTCTGATTTGCAGTCTATGTGGAATATAATTTGCAGTCTAATTTGCAGTCTAATTTGCAGTTCGCAGTCTAATTCACAGTCTAATTTGCATTTTAATTTGCAGTCTAATTTGCAGTCTAATTTGCAGTCTAATTTGCAGTCTAATTTGCAGTCCAATTTTGCAGTCTAATTTGCAGTTTAATTTGCAGTTTTTTTGCAGTCTAATTTGCAGTCTAATTTGCAGTCTAATTTGCAGTTTGCAGTCTAATTTAAAGTCTAATGTGCAGTCTAATTTGCAGTTTAATTTACAGTCTATTTTGCAGTCTAATTTGCAGTCTAATTTGCAGTCTAATTTGCAGTTTGCAGTCTAATTCGCAGTCTAATTTGCCGTCTATATTGCAGTTTGCAGTCTAATTTGCAGTTTGCAGTCTAATTTGCAGTCTCATTTGCAGTTTGCAGTCTAATTTGCAGTCTAATTTGCAGTCTAATTTGCAGTCTAATTGACAGTTTAACTTGCAGTATAATTTGCAGTCTAATTCGCAGTCTAATTCGCAGTCGAATTCGCAGTCTAATTTGCAGTCTAATTTGCAGTCTGATTTGCAGTCTGATTTGCAGTTTGCAGTCTAATTTGCAGTCTAATTTACAGTCTAATTTGCAGTCTAATTTGCAGTCTAATTTACAGTATACTTTGCAGTCATTTGCAGTCTAATTTGCAGTCTAATTTGCAGTCTGATTTGCAGTCTATGTGGAATCTAATTTGCAGTCTAATTTGCAGTTCGCAGTCTAATTCACAGTCTAATTTGCATTTTAATTTGCATTTTAATTTGCAGTCTAATTTGCAGTCTAATTTGCAGTCTAATTTGCAGTCTAATTTGCAGTCTAATTTGCAGTCTAATTTGCAGTCCAATTTGCAGTCTAATTTGCAGTTTAATTTGCAGTTTATTTGCAGTCTAATTTGCAGTCTAATTTGCAGTCTAATTTGCAGTCTAATTTGCAATTTGCAGTCTAATTTAAAGTCTAATGTGCAGTCTAATTTGCAGTTTGCAGTCTAATTTGCAGTCTAATTTGCAGTCTAATTGACAGTTTAACTTGCAGTATAATTTGCAGTCTAATTTGCAGTTTGCGGTCTAATTTGCACTCTAATTTGCAGTTTGCAGTCTAATTTGTAGTCTAATTAACAGTCTAATATACAGTCTAATTTGCAGTCTAATTTGCAGTCTAATTTGCAGTCTAATTTGCAGTCTAATTTGCATTCTAATTTGCATTCTAATTTGCAGTCTAATTTGCAGTCTAATTTGCAGTCATATGCAGTCTAATTTGAAGTCTAATTTGCAGTCTAATTTGCATTCATTTGCAGTCTAATTTGCAGCCTAATTTGCAGTCTAATTTGCAGTCTAGTTTGCAGCCTAATTTGCAGTCTAATTTGCAGTGTAATTTGCAGTGTAATTTGCAGTCTAATTTGCAGTCTAATTTGCAGTCATTTGCAGTCTAATTTGCAGTATAATTTGCAGTCTAATTTGCAGTCTAATTTGCAGTCTAATTTGCAGTCTAATTTGCAGTCTAATTTGCAGTCTAATTTGCAGTCTAATTTGCAGTCTAATTTGCAGTCTTATTTGCAGTCTTATTTGCAGTCTAATTTGCAGTTTAATGTGCAGTCTAATTTGCAGTCTAATTCGTCAGTGGTTCTTACTATGACAATCGATCAAGTGAGTCTCAATATCATACTGCTTTTGTTATGTTGTGATTTTGTGATCCAAGCTGGGTTGTGCAAATGAAAATCATCTGGGTTTTATGCCTGCCCACCTGAAAATGACCTGCATTTTCGGCAGGTCTTTCGGGAATATATTGTAGGATTGTAATTTGTATGAGTGAAATAGTGTAGGGTGGCTCAGTGGTAGAGAGTAGTAAAGATAGATCAAGTTATGTCAAGAGCTAAACCAGGAATCCTTTCCTTAATTTATTCAAACGAATAGATCGTCGTCATTTAGATAGTGAAGCATCGTGTAGTAAGTATTGGTCAATATCTTTCATAATATTATAGTACATTATTTCTAAAAGTAGCAATAATTGTTTCTCAATAATAACTATAGTTATTCTAATAATGTCGTAACACTTCTCCTTCCCGGGGTGGGGTGTTTTGAGACTGGGACATCTCTCCGTCATGGGTTGTTGGAAATTAGTTAATTTGTTATTCCTTTTCGATAGAAGTTTTCGTGTTCTTGAGTGAATTATTGTTTAATTATGTAAAAATGAATTTGTATACGGTGGTAGACCTGTGAGTAAATATGTCTATTTTGTAAAGATGTTTGTTTACGGTTGTGAACCTCTGAGCAATTATGTATATGTATGTTAAAATGTGGTTGTTTACGGTTCTGGACCTCTGAGTAATAATGGTTATTTGGTTAAAATGTAGTTGTTTACGGTTCTGGACCTCTGAGTAATAATGGTTATTTGGTTAAAATGTAGTTTTTCACGGTTCTAGACCTCTAAGTAATAATGGTTATTTGGTTAAAATGTAGTTTTTCACGGTTCTAGACCTCTGAGTAATAATGGTTATTTGGTTAAAATGTAGTTGTTTACGGTTCTAGACCTCTGAGTAATAATGGTTATTTGGTTAAAATGTAGTTGTTTACGGTTCTAGGCCTCTGAGTAATAATGGTTATTTGGTTAAAATGTAGTTGTTTACGGTTCTAGACCTCTGAGTAATAATGGTTATTTGGTTAAAATGTAGTTGTTTACGGTTCTGGACCTCTGAGTAATAAGGGTTATTTGGTTAAAATGTAGTTTTTCACGGTTCTAGACCTCTGAGTAATAATGGTTATTTGGTTAAAATGTAGTTGTTTACGGTTCTAGACCTCTGAGTAATAATGGTTATTTGGTTAAAATGTAGTTGTTTACGGTTCTGGACCTCTGAGTAATAATGGTTATTTGGTTAAAATGTAGTTTTTCACGGTTCTAGACCTCTGAGTAATAATGGTTATTTGGTTAAAATGTAGTTTTTCACGGTTCTAGACCTCTGAGTAATATGGGTTATTTGGTTAAAATGTAGTTGTTTACGGTTCTGGACCTCTGAGTAATAATGGTTATTTGGTTAAAATGTAGTTGTTTACGGTTCTAGACCTCTGAGTAATAATGGTTATTTGGTTAAAATGTATTTGTTTACGGTTCTAGGCCTCTGAGTAATAATGGTTATTTATGTAAAGATGTGGCTGTTTACGATTCTGGACCTGTGATTAATTGTGTCTCCTTATGTAAAAATGTGATTGTTTACGGTTGTGGGCTTCTGAGTAATTATGTAAAATGTAATTTTATTTAGTTTTGTTTAGTTTAGTATGTAGTATTGTCGTTTGAAGTCGTTTTGATCCATTGTTTGAAGGTATAGCAGTCACGTAGTTTGTGAGTGTTAGTATTACAGAAGGAACAAATTGGTGGTAATTTTTAGGTTGTGTGGGTTAATTGAGTTGGTATCTGATCTGCTGATTTAGGTACAGTCGGTGCTGTCAGGAGTGGTTGATAGGTGGCTGTTGTTGGATATTCATAAATTTTGGTTACATCGGTTGAACGTTGTTTTTGTAGGGGTCGGGAGTTCTGGGATTGTAATTTGGAGGTATAGAATTCTAACTGTTTTTGAAATTGGTCGATGGTACCGTCAGCGCCAAGTTTCAATTGCATATTCCAGGATAGGTCTGGCGATAGTCCTTGATAGAGGTGGTCCAGTTTGCAGGAGTCATTCATTGTAGGGTCTATACGTTTGAATATACTTAACTTTTTGTAAATGTAGTCTCGTGCAATATCGGTTTCGATGTTAAATGTTGTAGTGATGTTTTCAGTTATGGCTATAGCTTTATCGTTTTTCTCAGAGAAAGCTTGTCAAATTTGTGTTTCAAAGTCCTTGAAACGTGGTTGGGAGTTGGCTATATTCAGATTTTCTAGAAATACATCATTAGAGAAGGTCCACCAATGTAAAGCAGATCCTTGTAATATGGAATCCATGTTTTCAAATTTCCATTTGTCCGAAAGTTTGAAATGTGTACACCGGGAGTTGAATGTTTTGAGCCATATGGTACATGAGGAATGTCCATCAAAGGTTGGAATGTTGGAGAAAATTTCATTAGGTAAGAATGAAGTCATGGTTAGTATCCAGTACGTATCCATTTGATGTTCTTTTGGTGAATTGTGATTATGTAGATGAGGACTATGTGGTTGGCTTAGCAGTGAGAGATGGTCGGGTCAAAGCAACTTCCACTGATTACGAAAAAGTAGATAAATAACAAGTCTTTATAATTTTTGAAAAATTTGAGCAGTGGTTTCCCCTATTAGTACCCTTTAAAAACAAAGTTTTTGAACATGAAGCAAATTTTTGGCAGGGGTTTCCCTGATTTTGACACTTTTTCAAAAATAACTGACTTTGAAGGCGATTGGGGTAGTTTAACTACTGGTCAGACACAAAAGGTCAACGCAGGTCAGAACTCGGGTGGTTTGATTAAACCCAGGTCAGACTGTGAGGTCAACACTGGTCAAATCAAAATAGTTCAAAGTACGTAAATCAACCACAGGTCCGACTAGAAAGTCAACACTGGTCTGATCAAATGTTAACCTTGAACACTAGAAAAATATTACTTGTCAGTAACACAGAATTAGGTAGGTGGTGCCTTTAATTTTACCTTGTGACACTTTAAAACTATTGGATGTGAGTAATCTGGTTAACGTAAAGAACCAGTAGTCGCATCCAGTAGGGAAGTCACTTGGTCAGCAGACTTGGTCACTAAACGAATCAAAATTCAGACCGGAGCACTGGTGTCGTTAAAAATAAATCACTGTAAAAATAGTGTGGGGTTTTGTTTTGTTTAGTATGTGTACAAATTCTGATTGTCCGTGGGGGCGTGAAATAACGGTGATGAGGATGAGTCAAGAAACCCGCACCTTGTAGGATTGTAATTTGTATGAGTGAAATAGTGTAGGGTGGCTCAGTGGTAGAGAGTAGTAAAGATAGATCAAGTTATGTCAAGAGCTAAACCAGGAATCCTTCCCTTAATTTATTCAACCGAATAGATCGTAGTCATTTAGTTAGTTAAGCATCGTGTAGTAAGTATTGGTCAATATCTTTCATAATATTATAATTCATTATTTCTAAAACTAGCAATAATTGTTTGACTCAATAATAACAACTATAGTTATTCTAATAATGTCGTAACAATATACTATTTTGGCAGAAAAATATAATAATAACACAATATTGCTCCTTTAGCGTACATAGGGGAATTTTACATAGCATAATCTAACCCATCCAGTTTTGGAAAATGTTATTGTTAATTTAAAAAAGTATTTTTTGTTCGCCTAATTCTTTAATTGTGGCAATTGGTTTACAATGGTCTACGTGGTATGTAAAAGGGTGTGCACGTAGACCATATTTTGCCGCTTCAGCGACGATACATTACAGTCAACTCTTTCTATGGGAATCATTTATCGTGAGAAATCACTGTATAAAAATCTTTGGGGCTTGAAAAGAACAACTTGCACACATCCTGTATGAGTTCCTGTATAAGAATTTTTGTAATGGCTTGTAAAAAATATAAAATAATTGCTAGACGATTTTAAGATTTCACAGTCATTAGCGTTTATAAAATAATTATGTCAAAACATGGAGACTGTGCAGCAATAAAATCTTGTATCGACTTTGAAAATTGCATTTTATCAGCCCAAGTGAAATATTGCAATTTAAGGAGTCAAAAATGTAACAATAAATACATTTGACCAGTTTTGAAGCTCACAAACAATGATACTTTTAATTTATTATCAACTATTTAATATTTTCGTGTTTCATCTTTGAATGAATAAGTTTGCTCGCGAAGTCTAAATTATTAGAGACACTGTGCGAACAATAACTTACAACAATATAAATAAATTATTTATTGTTTTTCCTAAAGTTGTAATGCCATGGCATTGTCAATTGTAAAACCCTCGGTCCAACTATAACGACATCTAATTGATGTATAATTTTCTTCTTGATTTGAAAATAATAAGGAAATTCTGGCTATGACTGAATAAATCATGTACTTATAAGAAGAAATAATGCATTATAATGATTTCTGTTTCTATAGAATGTCAGTCGTTATTATGGACTGCAAAGTGGGACAATGAATGGCTAGTTGAACGTCCAGATGAGCGTAGCAAAGTCCTGGGGAACTATGCCAAATACATACGTAGACGAGCTTTCTGCAGGAACGTTCAAATATAAATTCAACAACACTAACGGGAAAGACACTGAAATTAATGAGGAATTTGTTTTCATAAAAGATTACGATAGATTTGACTTTCGTCGGGCCCAGAATTCTGGGGGTACAAAATTCAAATAACATTTTCAAAGATTCTTTTTTCCCTTGAAATTTCAAAATCATTGTGTAACCTATTGTCCTGGTTTCAATTTCAGCATCATAGTTGGGACTACAGTTTATACAATTATTTAATAAAATTGAGTCTAAACTGGCGTATGGTTTTATCGTCAATGGTAAGTTCACAAAATTACTTCTGGGCGGAGCGAAATCTTGGAACAATATTCCATTAAAATGTAATGTGTAATTTGTATCTAATTCTTAATTTAAAAAAGCAAACCCTTTAGTACAACAGCTGATGGAGCTATCTAGATCTACTGTCGGAAGTATGTTTGAACGAATTGATATTTACGGGACCAATTCTCGCAAATGGATTCTTAAACTTCTGAGGAAGATCCCCCCGGATCAGCTTCCCCGGAAATACAGAGGAAGTAAATATGACCCTATTTTTAAATACGATTTTCTTTCAGGGGCTAAAATATTATATCAGTTATTCCCGGAAGATAATTTTCAGGGGAAGAATAATAATTATTAGACTCCAGGAACTTGTTCAGGTTCAGCTCATGCTAAACTATAGTACGCAATTTACTACCAGTATATATGATGATTATTCTTAAACCTGCAGAGCAGTAAAGCAATTCTCAAAAAGGAGATGTGCTGCAATATTACTGAAAAGAAAATATTTGTTCGAGCAACAGTTACATACCATGTTTTACGGCTTCTCAATTTATTCCGACGTATTGAATCTAGTGTTTCTATCGGTAACAAATAAAATTGAGCTCGACTCGACTCGAAACAAAAATCCGGTGTAAATTTAACTTTTTGTCCCGAACTCGAACTCGGGACATTTGAGTCAGGAAAATTTTGTTGTACTCGAAATCGAGACCGTTAAAAAAATTTCTACCCGAAATCGACTCGAACTCGAACCGAAACCAGACCCAAAATGTACGTTTTTTTTGTGAAAGTAAAATAATGCAGCAATCCCTGAGTAGATTTTTAATTTCATTATAATTATGTAGGTACAACCGGCAAACTTCTCTTTATTTTCTGTCGATGAAGCTAGACGTTTATGCTAAATTAGAGGCGCGCAAGACCGATCAATTTACACGAATCAATTGTTGGTTCGGCATTTAGAAAAACTAGTTTATTTTTTTAGACAACATTTACATAAGTACATACATGAGAACCACTGAATATACTGTTACGACATGATTAGAATAACCATAGTTTATTATTGAGTCAAACAATTATTACTAGTTTTAGAAATAATGAATTTATATTTTTATTTTAATATTTCTGGCAGGGAAAATCTCAAAGGGAAAGGATTTATTTTTACGAACAGGGATTTTCAAATTTTTTCACGTGTTTTAGGGAAATTTGTTAAGCAAACAGGGATTTTTGGCTTGATTGGCCTAATTTTGCAGGGATTTCTCGTCTTGTAAGGGATTTTTTTTGCCAACAGGGATTTTGAAAATCGTTGACCTTTTTTTCAGCAGGGATTTTTGAAATCGTTGAGGACCTACCAACAGCGAGATAATTGTCAGCAGGGAAATTCAGAAATGATCTTCCAGGGAGATTTACAAAAATCCGACCCCTGATTCAAATACTGCTAAAAAGGATCACAAAGTAGAATGCACAATGCTCCAATACAAATACAAGATGTTACAATATCCATCCACGCAATCACACAACAATATCTCGAGTATTGAAACCCGGTGTAACGGTGTTAGATATAGATAATTATGAAAAGACATAATCACACATTCCATGTTTAAGCATAGTGCTTACTCGGGTAGCACTAAGTTTTATTGGACTTTGAGTATGCATTTAAACTACTTCTACACTACATCTAAACTAAAGTCGTTTCCACTATTCTACACTACATTTTAGGAACAATGGTGAACGGGCATTAGTAGTTACTAGTTACTAGGGTATGTCGATTGAAAATGCCCTGCAGTATTTGCCCGCCCAGCTGAAAACGCCCAAAATGCTTGCCCACATGCCCAACAATTGGGCATGTGGGCAGCTTTTGAAAATGCCTTGATTTTGGGCATTTTGGGCAGGGCAAGTTTGGCATTTTGGGCATTTTCACAGCACCAAAATTGGATTACTAGCATATATTCAGAATATCCATTCAAATGCATGCAAGCGCAGCCAAGGAAACGTTACAAATGTGAATGTCTGGTTATTCGCTTTTTCGTAATATATTATAATGGCAAAAACATCCAAATCAATTTAATTTCATTGACATGAAGTGATATCATTTATCACTCTTATGAAAATGTCTATGTAAACAATATTATGAAATAAATTTACATATGCGTCACTGACGGGCGGGCAGAAATATTATTATTTTCTTTTGAAGTACGAACTCCTAAATTAAAAATCTGATGGTAAGGGATCATTCAAAATTTTAATGGGTGATGAAGTTGAATTTTATACTCATTTTATTCCGCATCACTATTGTCTGCAGTTCGCAACGATCAACCAAAAATGGCTCCAGTAAAAACTAATATATCCTCCATACAGGTCCCTAAATATTGTTGTTTCTAGTTTAATGGTGTATAAAACAATTATTGTACGGGTTCAACTTTTAACCGAAAAGACAATTCAATCGCAGTAATATACATGTATATGGGTATGTGAATATTTCCAGGATGGTGGAAGTTCATTTTACATCGTCTGCAGTTTCCAAAAATAGTTCCTAGAATAATTTAATTTATAGCCGTATCGTGTACAGGTGTTTCACAAATTGTAATGTTCAATATGGCATATGGCATCCAAACGTATTTCATCACCGGCTGAATTAACTTCGTCAACATAATGACATAAATCTAATAAAATTGTCAAGGTAATTTCGAACGGTTTTTCTCCAAAATTACAAAGATATTTTCAAATCCATTGTCAAACTGTATAAATTGTTCTATTATATTCCACGATTCTGCCCAAAATGCCCAATTTGTCCTCGATGAAAATGCCCAAAATGCCCTTGCCCAATATGCCCTATTATGCCGCCCTCGCTCTGAAATGAAAATTCCCAAAATGCCCTGGCATTTTGGGCGGGCAAGTTGCCCAAAATGCCGGGCATTTTCAAATCGACATACCTTACTAGTTACTACTATTTACTTGCCTGCCGATGTCTCGTTCGTCCTACACTACCAATAAATATTATTTTATTTCATTTTCAACCACTCGTCTACTTTTTGCCACCATCTGTTTTCCACTACCACTACTAAAAAGTAGAGTAGTGTGGCCATCTCTGAGAGAATTTGTGCAAACGACATTTTTGTGCAGGGATTTTCAAATTGGTTCAACTGTTTTGACAGACATTTTTAAATTTGTAGGCGTGTTGCCGCGACATTTGTTATGCAAACAGGGAATTTCAGATTGGTTGACATTATTTATCAGGGATTTGAGGTATTATTAAATTCAGAAATGATTTTCCACGGAGATTTACAAAACTCCGACCCCTGCACTTAGGATTCGTCTTAATAATTTGCAAAGTACCAGCATTACCACGTAAAATAATCATGTACTTCATAGCAGGGTTGGTTTGGTTTAAACCAAATGATTTAAACCATGGTTTAAACCATGGTTTAAACCAAACGGTTTTTTTATAAAAACCAATGGTTTAAACCAAACACCTGAAATTTTAATATTTTCAATCCAAAATGCTTATATTTCGTCGTGCACAAAACTTGTGCAGTTACTGTGATTTTGTGCAGTCAAACTTTAGTGAAGTAAATAATACTACTAGCTTTTAGTCTTGTTCATTTAGAAATTCGGAATCGTTTGTAGAATGAAAAACGCCAAACTTAAGTTTATGCTGCAAAGTTATCGTTAAAATTATATCAAAATTATTAAATATTTAACACTTTGTGATACTTACTGAGTTTAGGATTGAAAATTTGTTTAAACCAAAAAAACCTGGTTGTTTGGTTTTATTGAAAAAAACCAAAAAAACCCCCAACCCTGCTTCATAGTTACTCCAAATTAAAGAAATATTTGTAGAGGTCACCTAGAAACCTGCCGACCGTAATGTTCCCTGGCAAAATGCCAGAATCCTTTTTAGTAGCTGATTCAGTAAGGAAAATGTTTCGATGTCTTTAATGAAGACAACCATATAATAATCTATTTGATATACATGCATATATGTGACATAAAACTGTCATTTGTTTACGCAGCAACTCTAACTGCTTATTAATATTATCTCTCTAATTGCTAATAAATAGTTTGGCAGTGTCATATGTTTTTCTCTATAAATAATCGAAGTACGAATGCCTTCAGTAAATTGATGTATACATGCATCAACGACATATTCATTTATTTGGGTTAGATGGCAATCCGAGTATATTCATCTTACATGATGGTAACAATGATGACTGTTCTACTATTCTAGTGGTTAGAATTGAATACATTATTCTAAGAATTTTTTACTTTAAAAATATTGTCAATAAAAAATTATACTTGCACAGCTGCTTCCCAAACTAAGCACAAGTACTGTTGAAGATCATAACATAATAAAACATATAATATAAAATAAAACAAAAAGCATCATGATTTCAAGCAATATTCTCTATTATCCCTGGTAATACAATCGAATCTGAAATAAGATTTTCAAAAATATTTTCGGATTTCGGACGCCAATTAATCCGTGGGAACTAGTTCCTTGCATGTACTTCATAACGACTTTATAGCAAATTAATAATTAGCTATAAAGTTATCAAAGCTAATACTTTCAAAATAAAATACTTCGAGAATCTTGAGACATACAGAACCTTTTTTTAGCCTTAATCAAAACCGCAGGATTGGTTAAGGGCAGGGGTCGGATTTTTGTAAATCTCCCTGGAAGATTATTTCCGAATTTCCTTGCTGACTATTTTCTCCCTGCTGGTAGGTCCTCAACGATTTCAAAAATCCCTGCTGAGAAAAAGGTCAACGATTTTCAAAATCCCTGTTGGTCAAAAAAATCCCTTACAAGACGTGAAATCCCTGCCAAATTATGCAAATCAATCTGAAAATTCCTGTTTGCTTAACAAATTTCCCTGAAACCCGTCAACAAATTTGAAAATCCCTGCCAAAAAAAAGGTCAACGATTTTAAAAATCCCTGTTCGTAAAAATAAATCCCTTCCCTTTGAGATTTTCCCTGCCAGAAATATTTTTTCCCTTGGAAGATTCTCCCCGTCTTCCTACAAAAATCCGACCCCTGGTTAAGGGTAAATCAAGTGTGTATATACTAATATTAAATATCAATCAAGGAATCTGTATAGTCATAATTTACATATTCTTAGCAAAAGTACTTATGATTTATATGTAATTTAATACATTACTTTCACTTACTAGTTATACTGATTACAAGAACCAATACTATATGATCGCAATTATTTGTATGGGCAACCACACATTGTTTTAATTACAACTCTGAATTACCACATTGGATTGATTATAACTGTTGTCCTGTGCTGTAGGGAAATACAACTCAGGTAGTTTCAGTGAAATGTGTGATGCATTATTCCTATTGAACCAGTACTGCTCTATCTCGTATGCTTCCACACGTTTATATTTTATTGTCCCTGCGTCGATGACATCTGCTTTTGTAATTTGGTTTCTATACAAGATATATTCCAGGTACGCATGCAAACTCGCCTATTGTGCGTTCATCCTATGACCTACGCACACAAAGGCATACAGGCAACCTCAAACAAGGTAATACTTTCAAGGACTGCAGTAAAATCAACCTTCTTAAAAACGTAAGGCTCGAATAACTTAGTAAAAATTGTAATATTATTTGTAATCCAATTATGTAGATTCTTAATGCACATATGTATTTCTTGCTGCAAATACCAGTAGAGAATAAAAATATACCATCAAAATATTAAATATCATGTAAACTTATTCGACAGCGTTTTACTAACTACTACTACTTTAAACTTACAATCAGCTGAAATACAACCATAGGTAGTGTTTAAGGATTTTTGCGCATTTTTTCGCACACTAAGGTTTAGATTTGAACAACACACAGAATGGCAGAACGCATTTGAAAATTGTGAAAACGCATTTCAAACAAAAATCTCATGTTAAATTTAAACTACCAGAGCAATCTATACAGAATGTTACAAAGCATGTTATACCACCACGTCTTATTTGAAACAATTTTCAAAATTATAAATTTTCCAATTTTCCTTCAAGTTACTTCCACACTATAGGAACCACGCTTGCGAAATAAAATTCATCGATTAAATTCATTTCCTCACCAGCCGTTGAGAAAAATTGCCCTCCCCGCCCTGATCTTCATAAGGCGACCGGGGAGGGTTGCCAAAGGCACAACTCCTTCGCCCTATGAAGATTGGGGGGAGTTGTGCCTACAAAAAGAAATGTTGCTAGTCGGAAATTTCTACGGTGACTCGGAAAGAACGTGGAAACACGTTCGAGTCCTTGAGATGTCAAAGAGTAACCAGGCTTACTGTAACAATTAGCTAATTTGACTAGAGATTTTCAAAATTCCTTTTCTCACTAGCAGTTGAGAAAGATTCCCCTCCCCGCCCTGATCTTCATAAGGCGACCGGGGAGGGTTGCCGAAGGCACAACTCCTTCGCCCTATGAAGATTGGGGGGAGTTGTGCCTACAAAAAGAAATGTTGCTAGTCGGAAATTTCTACGGTGACTCGGAAAGAACGTGGAAACACGTTCGAGTCCTTGAGATGTCAAAGAGTAACCAGGCATACTGTAACACCTAGCTAATTTGACTAGAGATTTTCAAAATTCCTTTCCTCACCAGCAGTTGAGAAAGATTCCCCTCCCCGCCCTGATCTTCATAAGGCGACCGGGGAGGGTTGCCGAAGGCACAACTCCTTCGCCCTATGAAGATTGGGGGGAGTTGTGCCTGCAAAAAGAAATGTTGCTAGTCGGAAATTTCTACGGTGACTCGGAAAGAACGTGGAAACACGTTCGAGTCCTTGAGATCTCAAAGAGTAACCAGGCATACTGTAACAATTAGCTAATTTGACTAGAGATTTTCAAAATTCCTTTTCTCACTAGCAGTTGAGAAAAATTGCCCTCCCCGCCCTGATCTTCATAAGGCGACCGGGGAGGGTTGCCAAAGGCACAACTCCTTCGCCCTATGAAGATTGGGGGGAGTTGTGCCTACAAAAAGAAATGTTGCTAGTCGGAAATTTCTACGGTGACTCGGAAAGAACGTGGAAACACGTTCGAGTCCTTGAGATCTCAAAGAGTAACCAGGCATACTGTAACAATTAGCTAATTTGACTAGAGATTTTCAAAATTCCTTTTCTCACTAGCAGTTGAGAAAAATTGCCCTCCCCGCCCTGATCTTCATAAGGCGACCGGGGAGGGTTGCCAAAGGCACAACTCCTTCGCCCTATGAAGATTGGGGGGAGTTGTGCCTACAAAAAGAAATGTTGCTAGTCGGAAATTTCTACGGTGACTCGGAAAGAACGTGGAAACACGTTCGAGTCCTTGAGATGTCAAAGAGTAACCAGGCATACTGTAACACCTAGCTAATTTGACTAGAGATTTTCAAAATTCCTTTCCTCACCAGCAGTTGAGAAAGATTCCCCTCCCCGCCCTGATCTTCATAAGGCGACCGGGGAGGGTTGCCGAAGGCACAACTCCTTCGCCCTATGAAGATTGGGGGGAGTTGTGCCTACAAAAAGAAATGTTGCTAGTCGGAAATTTCTACGGTGACTCGGAAAGAACGTGGAAACACGTTCGAGTCCTTGAGATGTCAAAGAGTAACCAGGCATACTGTAACAATTAGCTAATTTGACTAGAGATTTTCAAAATTCCTTTTCTCACTAGCAGTTGAGAAAAATTCCCCTCCCCGCCCTGATCTTCATAAGGCGACCGGGGAGGGTTGCCGAAGGCACAACTCCTTCGCCCTATGAAGATTGGGGGGAGTTGTGCCTACAAAAAGAAATGTTGCTAGTCGGAAATTTCTACGGTGACTCGGAAAGAACGTGGAAACACGTTCGAGTCCTTGAGATCTCAAAGAGTAACCAGGCATACTGTAACAATTAGCTAATTTGACTAGAGATTTTCAAAATTGCTTTTCTCACTAGCAGTTGAGAAAGATTCCCCTCCCCGCCCTGATCTTCATAAGGCGACCGGGGAGGGTTGCCGAAGGCACAACTCCTTCGCCCTATGAAGATTGGGGGGAGTTGTGCCTATAAAAAGAAATGTTGCTAGTCGGAAATTTCTACGGTGACTCGGAAAGAACGTGGAAGCGCGTCCGGCACTCTTTGTTTTTGTACGCTCTAGTTGTCATGGAAGTTCTCGTGTACGACAATAAATAAAACAAGCAATATGAATACAAACATCTCATTGTTTGGATTTGACGACTTTTCGATGCTGTATGAACAATGTGTCCCTCGAACTTGAACTGTCAAGATGTCTTTCGAGACTGTTCGGTTTTCTCAGGCTGACATTAAGAATATTAACCTTGGGAAACGCCGTCCCTTGAATCCGTTGAACTGGGCAGACCGGAAAAATAAAATCAAGAAGGACAAGGGTTTGTCGTACAAGGTTTTAAAAGGACGAAGGGCTGGTTTGACAGTCCCTGCTCTCATTCAGCCAACCGGTGTAAGCTTTTTCAAAACCTGTTATCCCATGATTATAGTTGTACAGTCGACTCTCTTTATAGCGTCTATCTCTATAGAGTCACTCTACCTAGAGAGACAACCTGGGTTCTTCCCAAGCTATATTATATGATAATTTCTCCCTTTATAGCGTCACTCGTTATAACGTCATTTCCTTTATAAACTGGCTTTTATCTAGCCGTAACGTCATGTTGTCGTTACAACGCATCAAACATAGCTGCAAATAATATACTGGTGCTGTGATTTTAATGCTATTTTTATTCTTTAGTTTCACTTATTGCATTGGCTTATAATGTCGCGACGCTATAAAAACCTGGAAGAAACTTTTTATTGTAAATACATGTGAATGCGCTGTTTACGACATTGATTAAGCCCCATGCAGGAAAATCCCAATTTTCAAGCTTTTAAATTTATTTTCGGATCCAGTAAAGAACTGGCATTCACAGTTTACCGTGGTCGGGTATATTCCCTCGGGAGATATTACCTGCGTAGACAACCCCTCTGACATAATCCTTTTGTAGATAATCCCTCCCAATATGGAGATAATCCCTCTGTTAGAAACAATCGAAGCATTTTTTAATGGCAACGCTATGTCGTCAATAAATAAAATTAACACTGGATTAATAATAAATTACATTTAGTTCGATTACAACTACAGTGAATATCGCAAATAGCAGTAGCTTATATTTAGGTTAAGGGGTTAGGTTTATGTTCAGGTTTACATTTTCCGGAGTAATCAAACGGGAAAGTAAATTAAAGCATTTGCAATTTACAGCGATTTATTTGTAAATAATATGCTATCAAGATCACAAACAATTAATTTTAAAGTAGTCGTATAAAAACATTGAAGCATGATTGCTGATTTAGTCAATCGTAGAAGAACTCTCACTCCTGAAGAAATTCGTGAAGTCAATCCTGAACAGCTTCGAGGAATTCCGAATGGTTTTTCTCACTTTGAAACAGAGCAAGTCGAGAAAACAATGTTTTCGAATACAATCGGGAGCAGGTAGAAGTTAACTACTGACTGACCGAGTCTCATTCATTTTGAACTATAGAGAATTGCGGTTTATTTACTTAAGCAAGTCAATGTATTTAGCGAAATAAGAATAGCCGTAGTTTCTTATTGTTTTTGTTATGATTTGGATGCAACGAATTAGGAATCACAGTTACTATAGCAACTGCAATGTAAGTTGCAGTGACTCCTGCTGTCGTACAACCAACCTATGCGACGGAGGTATAATCTCCAACTGCAGGAGGGAATATATCCGGAGGGATTATCACTGGAGATATTTTGTGCGGAGGGGAAATGTCGGAGGGCTTATCTCCATACTCCGTTTTAACAGAGTTACAATTTTCATTGTTTTAAAACTTTTGTAAATGTTCTGAGAAGTGTCTTCTTGAGATTCACAAAACATTTTAGTCAATCCTGACCTTTGTTTTTATAGGTGCTTGTGGCGAAAAACTTCGCAAAAATATTATTTATTTATTAATATTAACCATTTTAAGGGTCGCGTCAGCCCCCTGTAAAATAGCCATGTCCGTACGTCCGTGTGTCTTTCCACAGGATTACGCAAAAACCGATCGTCCGATTTGAATGAAATTTTTTGTGGACATTACTTGTGTCTAACGTAAGGCTACGTTCGTAGTTGGTTGAAATCAGCCGGATAGTTTTTGAGAAAAAACTCTTGAAATTTTGAACTTCAAGTCAAATGACAGCTATCTCTAAAACTACTGGATCGATTTCAACGAAATTGTTTGTGAATATTTCTCATGTAAATCGGAATGGTTATTGCTTATACTGTTGAAATCGACCCGATAGTTTTTTGAATAAAATTCTGCAACTTTGAAAAAAGCTCAAAATTCATCCTGCTTTGACGGCGGTGGCTGACGCCACCCTACGCGAAACCTCAAATTATCGCGTAACGATGATTTTTATTCTCATTCTACATATACATATAGTATGTGCTACTGAGATGAAACGAGACCTGACTTCAGTTTAACTAAAAACGAAAAATTTGACCACTATAGACAGGGACCACTATATAAGTATATAGTGGTAAGGGTTTAGTATATAAATACATACACATCCCGTCATACCAGCACGAATCCGACAACGTTTTACTTACAGTATATATACATTATTGAAAATCTGTTATTTTACACTTTTTTAAAATAGTCACTAATTTTTTCTGCTTCTGACTTCGAATTTTAATTTTTGCATTTCTTTGAGAGACTGAGGACTTTGTGTAAATTTGGTCGAATCATTACTAAATTATTTGAGTTATTGCAAAGAAACTAATAATTTATATTATGCTGATTAAAAGCAACTAGTAATTAATTTAAAATATTTCAATGTACTAATAAGAAAAAAAGTACTTAAGCACACCGGACAAAATAAATAAGCATTTGATTTAGTACACATACATACATACAATATGAAACCGCTGCAAATATAAACGTAGTCCAAATTCCAAATGCATTTTATTGAGCTAAACTCAAGCAGCTATGCTATTGGTTCGGGTTTGCGAGATGTACTCCTTCACTCTGACTGGCTGACCACTATATACAGGTCCTTCAAGCTGCATTTTTAACTGAAAGGGGTATGATCATTAGTCCAATATGAGCAGGTTTCCACTATATAGAAAACCATTATATGGAGAGAGTTTCCTATGTTAAAGGATAGGAGTTGGGACCGGGAAGTAAAATGTGTCCACTATTAACAGGAATACATTATATGAACGGCCATTGTATACAGGTTTTACTGTATATGATAAGCCTCTATAACGTCGTTCCCTTATAACGTCACGTTTTGGGAGATTTATTGATGTCGTTATAAAGAGAGGCGACTGCATTGGAAGACAATACACAATTGCAACAGTGTTGGTTTTTATGTCAGGAAAAAAAATGTAGATGTAAAAAAGACGGTTGCTGTCGGGATGCGAAATTCTACGTCGACTTATACACATCGTTTAGATCTGTCAATAATGACCAACAAAACCAGATTCTTGGTGATTGCTTGGAGATTCGGGAACCAAAATCTAGACGTATTGACCCGAAAAACGCTATCAAGATTAAAAAACATTCCTACAGGTAATTTTACGTTTGTTTTTTGATGATCAGGGTGGTGTATTTTTGAAACGCTTGTGTAAGTAAATATATATACAAGTAATCCTTGTTATATGCCCACTCGGGACAGGATTGAAATCCAGTGTCAGTTAAGGTACCGGCCGTATGTCGCAGGGAGCAGTGCTGCGATCGGGTCAAGTAATTTCAAAACTTGACCACGAAACTTCAAGTAATTTTCAAGATACAACCTGAACTTGATATCTCGCGTTTGTGTAATTACTTGACTTGTCAAGTTCAAGTAATCAAGTAACTTTTGTAAGACCCAAACTTGATCAAGTAGTAAAATTTCCAAACTTGACTTGAACTTGACTTGACAATGACTTGACCATGACAAGAACGCGACTTGAACTTGATAAATTCAAGTTAAGTATCACAAAAAAAATAAACATGGCCACAGTAAGTTGTCGAACTTGCTGCAGCAAATTATTTCTTTCAGACTGAAAACCAAAACGTATTCAGAAAACAATTTTACTGCTACTTTTTATTTAAAACCATTCGAGGACAACTTTGAGTGCATACTGAATACAGTAAAAGTTCGATATAAGGGACTATATAATTTAGTAAGGAATTTCCCTTCAACAAAACGTCTAAAGCATTGTGTAAATGAAAGTTGGGGTCAAACAATTGCATCCCTGATATCGATACATTCCTTATAAGCTGAGCCCTTATAATGGACTTTATCTGACGAGTTTTACATGGTGTAAAGTTTTATTTAATGTTTATATGTGTTCACATATACCTATTTGAGCATTACCAGTACTCTTAATTTAAAATTTAATAAACTAGTAGTTACTTATTTATTAAACGCTTTTTGTAAAGAGCCATACAAGCTCAATTTATATTTGAACTTATTTACACAAGTTGAAACTAATAATTCTAAGCAATAATATGAATTATCAAGATAATTCTTTCATTTCATGGAGAGGCCGCTGCAACAACTAACAATGAGCAACGTCTGGTAAACAAGACCTTTATAAAATGGATTGATTTTGAATTTTGTCCTTTGATTTATGGCATGTGAAAACAATATATACTGGACACGACATGAAATTGGATTGTGATTTTGAAATTGCTTCCGTACTTTATGGCATACGCAATTTAAAATTACTTGAACTTGACCATGAAATCTCAAGTTCATGGTCAAGTATTTTCTTTCCATTACTTAACCCTGTACTTGACTTGAGATTCAAGTAAATTTCTCTTACTTGTATTTGAACCTAACTTGTCTTAGAATTTCATGGTCAAGACGAGTGCGTACTTGAACTTGACCCGAAAGATTCAAGTAAAAAAATTGGCCTAGTTGAACTTGACCCGAACTTGAACTTGACTTGAAAACTTAAGTATTATTTGAACTTGTCCGCAGCACTGGGAGGGAGAACAAAAGGTCGATCCATTTTGCCCTGGTTTGCGCGGGATATCGTGCAGAAATTTTAAGTTTTAACTCGTCTGTAATGGGTCTGACCTGAAATTTTCCAATGTTAAATCCCATAAGAAATTTTCATTTTCAAAGATCGGTGCTATATAGCATGAATGACATTTATGGCATACATTCATCGTAAGTGGTTCTAAGGTTCAAATACTAACCACTATTTTTAATCAATGGTTTCTTGGGCTCGGGTAGACCAGTATTGGTTGCAATTACTTTCTCTGCCTCAGATTGAATAATATTTGTCACAGTCGGTATTTTGGTATTAGATTGACCAATATTGGTCACAATTGGTTTGTTTGCCTCAAATTAATCAGTATTTGTCACAATCGGTATTCTGGTATCAATTTGACCAACGTTGGTCACAATTAGTTTTTCAATCTATGGTTTTTCAATATTGGTCACAACTTATTTTTCGATCCAAGATTAACCAATATTTGTCACAATTTGTACCTCCGCCTCAGATTGGCCAATATTGGTCAAAATTAGCTTGGTGGCCCAGATTCACCAATATTATTTTATTATTTTATTTACCTAGGTTTTAGAAAATTTGCTTTCAAATTTTCCAGCCATTGAGTCCCTGCACCCTTTAAGCAAAGTTGGAATACTTTATTGTTTTTGAATTCAGCTGGTATTTATTTCAACAAAAATGTTTCTGAAGCATCATTTGAACTCTCATTTCGCTTTGAAACAGGCACGAGCATCTGCTGGCGGGGTTGACCCTAATAGACGTCCCGAAATGAAGGGAGGTTATTTGGCCCCAGGTTATTTGTTAAATACGGTGTGTGAGACTCGGCCATGACTCAAACTTGTTTAATGGCATACTAAGAACTAAAGTTAAGTTCATAAAATAAATCCCTTCCCTTTGAGATTTTCCCTGCCAGAAATATTTTTTCCTGGGAAGAATCTTCCCGTCTTCCTACAAAATTCCCACCCCTGCACATTGCTGTACCCGGGCAGAACGATACCCGGGCCTTGACAAAAACAGCCAAAATCTCCAATTGACTAAAAAAGTAAAATTGTTAAGTAACTAGATGTAACCAGGGGTGGGATTTTTGTAGGAAGACGGGAAGATTCTTGCCAGGGAAAAAATATTTCTAGCAGGGAAAATCTCAAAGGGAAGGGATTTATTTTACGAACAGGGATTTGGAAAATCGTCGACCTTTTTTTCAGCAGGGATTTTTGAAATCGTTGAGGACCTACCAGCATGGAGATAATAGTCAGCAGGGAAATTCAGAAATGATCTTCCAGGGAGATTTACAAAAATCCGACCCCTGGCTGGTAACATTACAGGAAGTGTTGAAATAAAAGTAGCCAGTCTGTGTCATGTATTTTAGAATTCTTTTTGTAATCACGACAATCATATCAAACTTATGATTCTGGAAATCCTCGCAAAATTAGTCAAGAATAGGTTCAAAATATATTTTAGATAAACTGGTGGCCAAAATAAATTAGATGTGCCTATAGTACAAAACCTCTGTATGTTTTGCTAATAATTCGTTGCATTTCAGTTGCTGTAGTCCCTCGCAAAGCATCTTTGTCAAAATGTTAATACTGAACAATCGCCCGGCTCCTTTACTCTTTAAACAGGATGTTTCTGGAGTTCTGATTTGTAACCATTGATTCATCTTCCTACTTTGGCCGTTTGTAACGCTAAATGTCTGAAAATTATCCCCATCCCCTATGTATACTACTGACCTAGCATTCAAGACAACATTGAAAGCCAATCCTACCATAGATGCAACCACTATTTTGTTGGAAAAATTTCATATGAATGCCACAAAGAAGCTGTTCATAAAAGTTCGTAGGAAAGTATCTCAAAAGACATTGAATCTGTTACTCAAAGTTATCAAATGTAGTTTTAGAAAGCACGTGTTGCGGAGTATTCGTCAGACTCACCGATGGATGTTATTGGAAATATGGCTGACTGGAATCAGGCCGTATTTGCCCATATTACTGATGTTAAAACTTTATTTTTTAATATAATAGGCTCTTTGAGAAAACAGCAATAAATTGCTATTTTGCGTTTGTCAGCGAATGGGAAACCAAAATAATATGGCCGCGATGTCAAGTTTTTCCATCGGTAATCATTAGTCTTTTTATTACTTCCCTTGTTCTTTCCTCAATATTTATTTTTTTCTCACGAACATGCCGACCAATTTCAATTAATAAACTAACTACTGGTTTTCGACACAAACAATGATAGCAAAAATTTTGAACGAAATCGGTCAAGTAGTTTTCGTCTGTGCTTTTAGGGTGGCGTCAGCCCTCTAGTAAAATAGCCATGTCCGTACGTCCGTGTGTCCTTCCGCACGATTACGCAAAAACCGGTTATCCGATTTCAATGAAATTTTTTGTGGACATTACTTGTGTCAAACGTAAGGCTAAGTTCGTAGTTGGTTAAAATTTTTTGTGAATATTACTTATGTCAATCGGAATGGGTATTGCTTATATTTTTGAAATCGGGCAGATAGTTTTTTTTAAAAAAATCTGAAATTTAAAAAAAAGATTCATTCAAATTCTAAATTCATGCTACTTTGACGGCGGTGGCTGACGCCACCCTACGCGAAGCCTCAAATTATCGCGTAGCGATGATTTTTTATTTGATGTTGTTTACAGGGGTGGGGGGTCACGAAAAAATGACTTTAGGATGACGATAGGGGGCGTAGGGTTCAAAACTTGAAAAAAAAAGAACGGGTAATATGTGCACACTCCCGAAGTCCCCGATGTTCTGTTCTAACATCCTCTCTGTGCCCTCAATTATCAACGTAGTGACCTGGTGAGCATCTCCCAGGATTGTCCATAAAAGTTACTACTAATGGCCGTCAGATATTGTGGAAACGGATGTTTTAAAACAAATAATTGAAAATTCCTAATACATTCAGACTTTGGTTCATTTTTCAAGTTTAGTCTGACCGCAAAAATACCACCAGGTCATTGAAATGAATTTTAGAAAATCTGATCTAGATCTTGCTATTGACTGGGACTATTATGTTATGTCTAAATGATATAATACAGTGGTTTTATATGTGGAATAATGTTGTATAGTTTATTTGGGCTAAACGAGGATAAAAAGAACGTGAAATATGTAAATTGTATATATCGACATTTTGTACTACTTCTATAAACAAGGTTTCTTTACTTTGTGTTTCTTGACCCGATGACCAGGAAACCAGCTGAAGCGAAAGAGTCCAAGAGATCAATTGTAACCAATATTGGTCAATATGAGGTCAAAAAACCAATTGTGACCAATATTGGTCAATCTGATACCACACTACCGACTGTCACAAATATTAATCAATCTGAGGCAAAGAAACTAATTCTGAAAAAATACTGGTCGACCCGGGGCCAAGAAACCATTGATTACAAATAGTGGTTAGTATTTGAACTTTGAAACCACTTACGCTGAATGTATGCCATAAGTGTCATTCATGCTATATATGTAGCACCGATTTTTGAAAATGAACATTTCTTATGGGCTTTAACACGCCCTTTACAGACGAGTTAGAATTTAAAATTTCTGCACGATATCCGGCGCAAACCAGGGCAAAATGGTTTGACCTTTTGTTCTCCCTCCGACATAGGGCCCAGTACCTAAACTTACACAAAATTTCATTCCGACCCCGAGTGGGCATGTGGCGAAGGCTAGGTTTTAATAATCTTTGTTTTGTTGCAACTGTATTGCATGCTTTTTCTTCAGTTACTCGTTCAAAGTAAAAGGAAGACGGATTCCTGTATGTCGCATGAGACTCTTGGACACTTTTAAAGTGACAAACAATCGTATACGAACCATTATTTCGAAGTTAGAAGAAGGAAAACTCACGTTTGAGGACGGCAGAGGAAAAACAACGGGTTGGAAAAATTAATATAATTTTGAAACTGTACAATCAGCGTTTGCATATATATGAAATGATCGATTTTTTATTGTGCTCAAATTAGTGCGTGCGTATAATAAACAATACTCGAGTAAACGGGTATGGGTACTACCCGGGTACCGATTTATTGTACCCGAGCAGTTTAAGATACTAATCGGGTACATTTGGTCGGCTCCAAATTTCGGGTATCGATACGTGTATGGTTACGGGTAAAAGGATGTGAAAATGGGTATATACCTGCCGGGTACGGGTATAACAGGGTCATTTACTCGTATACGCAAACATTGTACCCGAGTATTTAGATCAGAGCTGCCTGCAGGTATCAGGTAGTACATGAAAAATACCTGTCGGGTCGGTTTCGGGTCAAGTTCGGGTCAGCTACAAAAAAAGTACCTGAGATTCCGGTCAAGCACCTGAAAGTACAGTTCGGGTTTAAAAAATATATCTAAGCTCAATGTCAAGTACAAGTTCGGTTCGAACGAATACAAACCACCTGAACCCGAAGTTGCAATTTCAGGTATTTTGCAAGTATTTTTTGCCACAATAATTTAATTTTAAATTCACGCGAAGCCATGTGCACCTACATCAACGTTCAGTTCAGCTTGAGTTTTATTAGCGTGAACTTAAAGTAAAATATTTGCGGCAAAAAATACTTGCAAAATACCTGAAATTGTAAGTTCGGGTTCAGGTTTTTTGTATTAGTCGTACCGAACTTTACTCGACATTGAGCTCAGGTATATTTTTTAAACCCAAACTTTGTCGTAACCCGACCTGAACTTTCAGATGCTTGATCTACCCGCACTTGACCGGAATCTTAGGTACGGTTTTTGTAGCTGACCCAAACTTGACCCGAACCCGACCCGACGGGTATTTTTCAGGTACTACGTTATACCTGCAATCAGCTCTGTCATCCATACAGCGGTAAAGAAAGCAAAGTAAAAACTTTGCGTTAATATTTTGCTTACAGGTTTGAGGATTTTTGCTTTGCAGAATTTATTGAAATAATTAAAATTTGGAAACCTTTTGGGTTCCTCGTCTGTCTTAACATTTCTAGGGTTATTAATCTAGGGACCTGTTTTGTAGCTCGCTGAAAAACCGTAAAATTGTACAAATATAGGGGGTATTTATATACAGGGTATTTTACTTTTGAAATGTCAAAAAATGAAACCTGAAGAATCAAGAAATGCAATATGTATTTTACCTATACGTCTTCTATGTTGAAGGAAATGTTCTACAAATTGTAAATACTTACAATTCGTGCATGTGTGGCGCACTAAAAGATGCGATACTATGTAGTAATTCGATTTGCTGTAAAATTCTTCAATTTAGACCACTGTACTTTTGATTTTTAATACACTTCTATGGGTAATGTTTCGACGGATCTGCAAGTTAATTTTATTTTTATTGGATACGCTTCTAGTTTTGTCTACTCACCAATGAAAGTTTGCAATATCAAAGACTGCCCTAGCTAGTGCATTACATATATAGTAATTTGAGCAAAGTAAAATTCACAATTGTGTATAAACGAATCATACTAACAAGTAACCCTCGCCCCATACCCACTCGGGATCGTAATGAAATGTTGTGGGAGCTTAGGTATCTGCCCCAATGTCCCAGCGAGACCAAAAGTTTGGGCCATCTTGCAATGGTTTGTGCGGCAAATCGCGCAAAGGTTTCAAATTCTAATTCGTGAACAAACAATCCCTGTCCAACTTAAATTTCCCAATGTCAAATCCCATAAGGAAACTTCATTTTCAGATTTCACAAAAAAATTGCTAAAAATAAGAAAAAGCTCATTGATATCCCTTATAGCACAATATTAGCATGTTTGCAAACTTGGTTTGGGCCATCTCGCCCCGTTTCCGGTGGAAACCGGATTTATGTTAGACATTTAAAAAAAAAAGATAACCCCCTGCTTTAAATATATCCCAGAAGAAAACTTCATTTTCAAATTTCGAGAAAAAAAATAAAAAAAAAACTCATTTTTATGCCATACAACATTCTATTATGACATGTTAGCCAACTTCTCCAATAGGGCAACATTAAGGGAAATGTGGTCCAGTTTTTCGGACCAGGCCAGACCGAAGACCATGGTCCAGAACACCATTAAATAATCACATTTTTTCCAGTGACATTCTTATTTTATCGTTAAACCCCACATTATCGCCGGAAATGA